>OU744735.1:696589-909089 GCA_916613615.1 Steromphala cineraria | reverse complement strand
ACCTGTCCTAGCACGAAGACGAGGAACAGGATACAGCAGATGATGTCTGTGCATGATCTGTAACAGGGAACCGTTTAGTGTGAAGCTTGAATATCAATATCTGTCTTGAATAATCAGAAGTGGCAGCAATGTAAAGAAAGGAGATTATGGTTATTTAAGAAATATTTGAGAATCTCTTTCTTACCCTAAAAAATATTTTTGATACAAATGACGTTTTTGTCAAAGCCTTGCAGTACTCAGTCGAGAAGTTAAGGGATGTTATCGAAGTGCAGCATTTTGAAACATGAAGATATACATGTATGTATTAGGAAAAGGTTGCAAGCATCATCGAAAGTTATAAAGTTTATTACCAACCTGTTTTTAATTGGTCCTTTAAATGATGGATCATAAACCAAAGGTGTTCCTGAAAACAAAATTACAATAATTAATTCACATACGACTAACATTGCGATCAGTCATTTAAAGGGTCTTGAGATGACTTGTTAGAAATGGAACCGTGGTCAATCATCCACGTCACTGGTTATTGACGACACTAGGTCTGAAATTCGTTCCCTGACAATAATTATTCATATAACTAGTAAAACTAAGTCCTTTGTCCATAATTTGTTCAGTGACAACCACTATAAATATATAACAAGTAATAGTAAGCCTTTTGTCAAAAATAAGGACTGACAACCATTATAAATATACAATAAGTAACAGTATGTCTACAATTTGTTCAAGGACAACTAGGATACATATAATAATTAAGGACTTATGATATATGTGGTGACAGTTGTATGTCCATATTGCCTTATTATTAAGAATGTTATACATCATGTAGATACCTCCAGACTAATCACATGCACGATGGTTGTATCTGAACGACTTTTGGACCTATGACGTATTATTGCCAGTCCCTGGGAAACCATTCAACACGTGAAACATATTGTTGTTGTTTCCAATTTCGGTTTATTCAAAATTTTATCTATTATAGTCATATGAATTTAAGAACCTACATCTAACAACCGAGTTTGCATTATGACTCTGATACCATAAAAGCTAGCCCTTTTGGTTTAATGATGGCAACATGTGCTTATTTATTGTTGACTTCTGTTTAGCATCACAAATCAAGGCAGCGATCTTGGACAGGCAGGTAAATCATCAACAAAGCATTAACGTGCGAAGGCTGGTGAAGGAAAAAACATTCCTCACTTCGTTAGAGGTAATGTTACTGTCACAGGCAATTTAAAACTCCATTGAGTTTGTATATCAGAATGAACAAAAAAGAACTGATAAGCATAGGTCAGCAACCTACCAAAAAGAGGAGCATAGTTTTCAATAAATTCTAAAATGTCAATATGGTTTTATTCTCTGAAAAGGGTTTTACAGACACGGTACAAGATTGAGTACCTCATGCATGCAAAGAACAAGTTGACAGGTTGATGGTTAAAAAGTATATGTTCAAACCTGAACAACGATGGTGGAGTATGTGTATATGTTACTAGATGTTTGGCATTTTGGATTAATAGCCAAATATATCAACAGGTAATATTCAACTTGTCACAATTTCAATGGTGACTTCTCCTGAGCCGAAGGTTATGACCATAACCACATCTTTTAGCTCCACTGAGAGAACAAAGTATTGACGGTGGTCCAATGTAAAAGGATATACGCCAACATAAAGCCTACAGACTATTGTTCGGTTAATTGTTTCCCTTATAGGAGGTATCATCAATGATTCAAGCAATCGTGAGACTTAAATGTAACTTTTTTGCGCCAGATTTCCACTTTTTAAAAAGTTTTCTCCTGCATACTTGAATTTAATTTTCTGCAAATGCAAATCTCAAGAGGTTTCAACTCGGTATAAACACATTTTCCGACAACCTTATTACCACACATTCCTCTAAATATAAATCTATATATAAACTGAGGTACAAAAGAAAGTACACATCCCAGTTGGATTTCTCATATACATATTTCCATGTGGTTTTTGAATTTTTCATTTAATAATTCTTTTTGGTTTGAATATTATCAAACAAATATTTTAATAAAAAAAGAACTGTTTTTGGTGTGAGTTGTATTTTATGTTAGGATCAATAAATAAGCCTCATTCTTTACACATTTACAACATTTCGAAACCAGTGTTGTACATGCTTATGTAGATTTTGATTTTTACCCCTTTCTACATTTGAGAAAGATAGTGTGATAAACCATCAACCAGACAACACAAATTTCGTTTTAAATGCTGCAATATGGGCTATGTTGATCACGTGTAATAAATGCAGCACACGCCTATTACATATTCAATACATCGTAAATAACTGAGGTGTGATATTTCTTTTGTACCTCGGTTTAATTTCAATTTGAAATCATACTTGACAAGACCCACATAATGGTCGAAATGAATTCTTGGTATTAAAGAAGATTGATCCAGCCATAAGGGGACGTTATTTACTATTTAGCCCTGTACTATCAATAGCATGATGCAATAGTTATTGCTACTGGCAGCCTTTCCAATAAAAACAACCAACAGGAAATTTATCTGCATGCATTCCTGTAAAACATTATATTACTACCATTGTGGACCAATAACTTATGTAATCTAAAAGTATGAATTAGCACCTAATCAATGGGTCAGTCTGGGGTCTATGGTACGTACAGGTAACAGCTTGCCTATACACTTAGATATGTCCAATAAATTCTTCTCTATCACGATCTGGTTCAAGATTTTTTCTCATTATAGCTAAAATATCCAATTACATTATATATGCACATTTATATGTGTGATATAGCAATCAATAAACGAGAACTTGTATCGTTCGATTATATATTTTCATTCATAATCCGAGCAATCATATAGGTTATCCACGTCACTCACGAGCTTTATAAGATGGTACTATGCTTTCAAATTATCTAAATTAAATTTCTTTAATGCATTTATTTTATCACTGAATATGTTTATGGTTCACATGCGTTAATTGATCTAAAGAAGTTACAAATTATGAAATTCAGAAATCATATTACTACATATACTATAACATGGTTGACTATTGCAATCGTACTTTGTACAGCTTAAATTATAAAATAACCGTCGGGATATTTAATTATGAATTTATAGAACTTGTGGCAACATATTCATATTGCATGTATCTATAAGCACCATATTTGCACATGTGCGCTGCTGTTACATAAGAATATGTAATTTGATAATTTTCCAATAGCACGCGGCAGTGGTGGAATGTTTCAGTATTAGATTCTCTAGCGGGATGACACGTCTACTGTTGATACTTCGAATTCTTAAAGGGGCAGTAGCACGTTTATAGAGTGAATATAAGGTGATGTCAGAAAAATTAAAACAAATGGTTCCAATTGAAGGACAATGTATTCAAACTTAATGAAGCAGTAATAAATCAAATATATAATGTCAAGTTCAGCCATTCCATTCCTTTTTCTTACACAAAATGATTTAAAGGTATTCACCCAAAAATGGCCGACAATGGATTTCAAGTAAATAATGATAATTCTTTCTCTGACTATGGATGATTGGTTTGCGTAATGAGATTTTTGACACTATCAAAATAATACATTTACCATTAATGTTCAATTATCATTGAAAATTTGAAAATATAAAATCGTCAAAAAACGTGCTACTGCCCCTTTAACATGCAAAAGTACCCTCCTTCGACAAGGATGACAAATATACTAGTATTGATCATCAACCTCTCTCACAATGATCGTATTTTGTTACGATTCGTTTACAAGTCTTAAGTCGACGATTGTCAAAACAGGAAGAGGATGATAAAACATTAAAATGTGTCTTCCTGACCTCAGCTTTTAACATACTTTTAAATCAGATCGTCTTAAATTAGTCAAATAATAAATATTCCTTATTTTTATGTGCAGTATTTGAGTGTATGTTAAGCATGCTGTTGTTGATCCTGATGATCTGATGACTATTTGATTACTTCTGTGATCTTTCTCTCCAACAACAGAAAAGCAATAGGTTTTAAAATAGTTTCGTTCTTGTAAAAAGGGACTATGACCACATACAAATATTATCTGATGGAAGTATTAACACATACAAAAAAGCGAACCGATGTCATTTTGCATAATTAAGAAATATATGTACATGAATTTTGTGTTTTATCTTTTCTACTTTTTGATTCTCTTCAATTGGTTTAAATTGACTCATACGCAGGAACGAAAGCATTTAAATTTTTTAATTCTAGCATAGCAGATGTGATCAACATTTCTCATCACTTCACATTGGCAATATACACGTTCCCTACATTGTACTGGAAAGGGTCTTGGTTACATTTACGGAATCGTTTGAGATAAGGAAATATTGATTGAACGAAATAATCACTTTGCATTGACACATGAATAGTTGTCGATAGAAATACGAGGTATTCTTACACCACAATCACGGCTGACAATCGCATAAATATTGCTGAAACTGGCATGTTTGGTTAAGAAGAAAGAGGGTTAATGATTCTGAAAAATGATGAGATTTCCAAACACTTTTATACGAAAATCAAATACACGTACATGCATAAATATGATCGGTACACAATGATACAGATAGTATCTCTAATTAGCCCGTGTTGTCTATAACGTGTTATCTACACCACTCATTAACTCGCTGATAACCAAAACATCAGATATGATATTATCCCGTGGTAAGGTATGACACTATGATATATAATAAATAGACGTATTAACACATTGGATAAATATTATCAACCTCAAACCATACAGATTTAACTACATTCGTTCTGATAGCATACTGATCACTTTTTCTATTATAAAGTCTCCTTCTGTCAATTAATAATATTGTGACTAATGATAACACCAAATAATTCCATATGAAATGCATTATATTACAATCGATAAACAATTTGTGAATATTTATTGAATATTTTATATATTTATCTTTTCAATACCTCACCTTCGTCAACTGTCAACAGCGATGTCTCCGATGTAGATTTCATTGCTGTCATGTGCTATCCTTATGGTACACAATGTCAGTTTCACCTCACAGTTATCAGCTGTTGAGTCAGACAGGGTGTCCTGTGTCACTTATATGTACATTTCAGTAGCTTGCCTGTTACACACTGTATATTATAGTAGAACTCGATCGACGTTACATGTACATTTCAGTAGCTAGCCTGTTACACACTGTTTATTATAGTAGTCGATGTTACATGTACATTTCAGTAGCTAGCCTGTTACACACTGTATATTATAGAAGTCGATGTTACATGTACATTTCAGTAGCTAGCCAGTTACACGCTGTATATTATAGTAGTCGAAGTTACATGTACATTTCAGTAGCTAGACTGTTACACGTTGTATATTATAGTAGTCGATGTTACATGTACATCAAATTCTCTGATACAGTTTTCTCGAAGTTTGTTACATATACGATTCTGTATCCTCGACGTCTATCAAAGCTGATACATATGGTACAGTGTGCAATCTGGTTGAGATAAGTTATGGGGTTTATTTTTACAAATAATTGCTTTCTAATTATATATGATGAACGTTTTCGAATGACTATAATTGCTCATAAATTCTTGTTGAAATATTTATTGCCCAGAAAAGGTTACTACATGGACTGAACGAGCTCATTTGGTGTTGTTCTCTGTTTACAAAATGTACAAAATGTTAAAATATCAAAATTTGTGAAGGCCTGGTATTTTTTGACATAAGGATAATAAGCACGTAGTATGTAGAAAGGAAACAAATATCGTAATAAATTCTCGTCACAACTTACAATATTATTTTTCGAATGCCTCAATGATAAACTGGATATGCATGATAAATACTTACTTTGGCATAAATATAATGCCAAAACGACAATGAGTATTTATGATTTTAGAACAAATGGAACATGAAGTTAAAACAAATTGCAGGTGTTTCCCTGATAAACCGTACGAACAGGTAAGACTCAACAAACCACTGGGAAATACCGTAACGTTGAAACTAAGAGCGAGTTAAGTAAAACTGCTGACTACTGCAATATGTGTCACCGTCCTGTCGTGAAGCATACGGTCCCTAATCCATGAACACCGTCACAGCGTATCTCCCTGACACCCTCCACGTGCAGGTGTTCTGTCAGTGGTGTCCATGAAGCCAAATGTCTTATATCAAGTAGACCATCCTCCACGTGACAACTGCTCAGGTTCTCTGTATTCATTGATTTACAGGGGAAACAGATAAATGTGAAAATATACACATATGTTACCAACCGTTTCATTGATTCAGACTTGTGGTCCATAGGCAGTAATGTATAGGTAAAGTGTATATTAAAATTGTGATATATACCAATTTTAAAAATCATCAACGTGTTGGATCAGTTATCATGAAATGTTTGATAAAATACAGACAGTTTGAAAAAGGTGATATATGCTCAAATATCGTCGTCGGGACATTTGTTGGTAACTTAAGCACGAGTCATCGCTGCATGGATTGTTGTTTCCAAATTATACATGTACACAAACAATGGTCAAGGAATCGTCTCCAAATACCAATGATTGTAAACAGAATTGAACTCTAGCATGCTTGATTTACATGTTTTTTAAAATATTTTCCGATGCAGGCATCAGTGTGCTCTTCATAGCTCAAATTATCGTGCTTTCTAGTCAAAATGCAACCCTAGGACAAAATGATTAAGTTTTAAGATTTAAGTTTCTCAGCATTGTAAACTACCGCATTAAGAAAATAATGGTTGAAATTTTGAAAAATAGAGCCATTGGCTCTGTAGCTCATCAGGCTTTACATTTGATTTTGCTTTAGGGTGTGGCCAATGTTGTTCCCCCTTAATAGGGGCCACAGGGTCACACAATCTACAATCATTAAACCTCACTAGTCAAGGAGTCTGTACACAAAGTTTCAGCTTTCTAGGCCTTATGCTTCTGGATACGAAGATGGAAATAGGTTTTTAGGGCGTGGTCCCTCTTGGCCCTTATTAGGGGCCACAGGGTCACAAAATCTACAATTATTAATCCTCACTAGCCAAGGAGTCTGTCACAAAGTTTCAGCTTTCTAGGCCTTATGGTTCTGGAGAAGAAGATGAAAATAGGTTTTAAGAATGTGGCTCCTGTGGCCCTTATAAGGTGCAACAGGGCCACCGAGGCTACAATTTATAATCCTCACTTGCCAAGAACACAAAGTTTCAGCTTTCTAGGCTTTATGGTCCTGGAGAAGAAGTGGAAATTCCACAAAGTTTACGGACGGACGCCGGACACCATGCCATGCCATAAGCCCATCGGGCCTTACAGGCCAGATGAGCTAAAATGGATACAGCTTTCAATGACGTATTACCTTTAGACGCCGAGTGCCAATGCACAGAATTTCTTTTGAGACGGAAGTAAAAAGGAAAACCAAATTACAATGGAATACCATTGTTATTATTTTTATATGGGCAAGTTTGAATTAAACTCTTGAAGAGTCTGATAAAAAATGGATTCCACGAAAGGGGTTAAATCTATAAATCGAACGCTGTAATCAAATGAAAATGTTGATAGAACCATAGTATCCACTGTACATGGAAATATGTTTATCACAAGCTATTACAACTAGTGTCTATTAAAACAGTTATGATAAAAGAGTCATTATACTTAATATATTCAACAATCATGCAACTACACAAACAAGCTATCTCGCAGACCTAATCCCTTCTATAGCAATTATTCCTAATAGCTGTCGAAGGAGGAATTATCTCGTAACAGTTTCCGGTATAATACTATGTAAAATTGACATGAAGTATGATAATGGATGGCCTCGACATTCTCTTATATCAAAATTGCCTTGGCTTAATATTTTTTTAGAAACGGATCATGACCAAATTCTTTTTATATCTTAAACATGGCGCTGCAGAGAACTGCAAGCGATATCATTAACAATATTTTAGTTAAATATTATATATGACTTGCCGTGTTACAAGATGTAAACATTTATACAGTAATTCAAATGTGTTATTTCACAACTTGAGCCAACTTGTTAAAACCGTTTAAACTCTCAATTATGCGTTTCCTGACTTAACTAGCTGCTCGTGAACTCAAGACGACAACTGAGACGTGGTTGAGGGACTAATAGGATGAGTTCTGATTAGATGACATAGACAATAATATAATAACAAATAACAAATTGGAAAAGAGTATCCCCCAGATCTGGCTCCTGGTAATTATCCTTCATTTCGTAATTTGAATTCGCGCCTGCGTGTTACACGATAAGGCGATGACGCTGAAATCAAGGAGGCAATTGAAGCATGCCTGGAGAAACAATAGGAAGACTTTTATTTTAAGGACATAGACATGAAGTCTCGAGGACAAATGGGTAGTTGCACGAAGTTAAGGGAGGTCATATCGAAACATAGCCTGTAGGTAGTTGCTTTATATCGTGTTCAATGAACTTATTGACCTCTCCTCGTAAATGCAATAAAGATACAATTATATATAATGACATAGCGAAATGTCATACACAATTTAGAGTGAGTAGAGGTATGAATTCATGCAACTTGCCCGAGCTCTGGTGATACTTAAATTCAAATTGTTATCTTTTATCTATCTAGAACATAAAGTCTAGAATTAATATAATGGTATCTTTGATACATTTTGTATATTGTATTTTTTTGTTACCAAATTAAAAATGTTCATTTTGTGTAATTGTAATTGCTATCAAAGATTGAAATCATCACGAAGTCATAGAATATATGTGATACAAATAACAGACAAACAAAGATGCATAAAGTATGCTTCATTTCAGCCACACACCAGTGTGAGGAATGCTGGTGACAGATGTCCAGTGTAAACTGCTTCACGATATTATATCGTCAATATCGTACATTATGAAACGCATTACGTGATACAAAAAACGTTTATAAATGTAAAAAAACTATAACGCATTGTGTATACGTAACGTCAAATCAATTTTTATTCATTTTGATAAAACAGTCATTCATCTTAATTCCTATAGCATTGTATACATGTATTATGTTTATTTATATCTATATGTATATGTATAAGTTGTGTATATATATATATATGTTAAGGATACATATGTGTATGTGTATATGAATATGTATACTTATGTTCATTTGTGACTTTTTGACAAGTTGATCACAAAGGTAGATCAGTGATACCGCCAATATTTTCTGACAATTTTCCTTACTTATACAAAGTAAAGACATACATTAAAAGTAATCTATTTGAAGCTGTAGCGGCGGTTGTGTAAATATTTAGTGATGTATTTTATAGATAATTTGCCCTCGGACATCGTTTAAAATACAGATATATGAGCCCCGATCTGATTGCCCTCGAAAATAAAAAATGATAGAGGAGATTGAACGAAAGGCTATAAAATCGCTACATCTACCTGCCAGTGTCACAGATGTTTCTCAGAGTATACTAGGGTTTCATACACGAGTCAAAATATTGATTTATATCATAACAAACACTCACGATGCTTTCATAACGCACAGAAGCTTGTTATATCAGCACGAATATCAATAAGCATTATGTTACTTAATTGTTGGTTAAATCATATCCTTGAATAAAATGTTACGTTTTTCACATTTACTTTGATAAATGTAAAATACTACAGAGAAAAATCTTCTACAGTGATACAGAGTTTATTTTGTAATTTTTATAAAAGTTAAGCATCATCTATCTTGATTTTAGTTGTAATCTCACTAAAATTTCAAATTTATCTTTTAAATGCTAAAATTCTGGTATGGCACAGTTTAATGAATTTCGAAAACAACCATATTAATAGAGGGAGGTTGACATTCTACGATGTACATATGTATTAGTTATATAACTAACTAAAAAGTTATATTCGTCACTGTATCTGCTCAATATGAAGTGTCTAAAGTTACGCCATTTTATTGTCCAGTTTAGTGTCCCTAGGCGGAACTGATACACTACAATAATACCATTGAGAAGCAAAGAATACGTCTTGAAATTTCACCATTTATATACATATAAGTATTTTTTTATGAATATATTACTATATACTAATAATTAGTATTGATGTATTGATCAATGTGATCAGGGTTTCGGCAATAGTAAAAATAGCATGTGTCATATTTTGCACGTGATATATCGTAGCATATTCATATACATACATATACATACACATATACATACACATACATATACATATACATATGATATACATATACATACATATACATATACATATGATATACATATATACATATACATATACATATACGCAATGCTATGAGAATTAAGTTGAATATCACCATAACGATTGTATTGTATATAAAGCACAAAGCATCTCATTATTGTTTTATTGTACAGTTTAATCTATCTGCCTTGTCATATGGTCGAATTCGTAACAAATGATCAAACCGATATAACACAAATGTTCATTAACATGGAAGACATACTCTATGTAAAAATCAATAAACGTGTCTATGTTTGTACAATGGCAACAATTAAACACGGTAGGTGTCAAGATAGTGCAACTTACATGTATACTTCACACCTCTGATTACAAATAAGAAAAATATTTAAACAAAAATAACCAGACAACAATTATTTAATCCAACTATTGTAAATATGATATTGGTAACGTGCCATAAGTTCATACATCATATCTCTGTTATTTATTAGATAATTTGTTTTGCCTGGCGGTTTATCTGCATGGAATTGGGGTAAACATTTTGCCTCGATAACGGAATTGATTGAAGCGGCATGTCAATCCTCAACTCACTGCCAGCAGAAGAAATGATTGGTCATAGGCCTACGTGAAAAAGAGCATATTTAATACAGCATTATTATGGAAATAAAAATGTAAAACTATCTACATTTAAACATATTCGAAATCAATAAAAATCTCGCAATGCTTTCTCTTAACTAAATACTATTAACAAGGGTTAAATAGTCATTCTGATTAAATAGTTTGTAACATTCGACAAAAACGTTTGATTTACCAAATTTCTAACAATATTTTGGAAGTTAAAACAATATTCAAAAGCAATGAAAGAAACATTTCTCATGTTACCATTACAATTATCTGAAAAATGTTCATGTTTATATAACGACGTTCTATAGGCATCTTCTGTAAATCAATATGTATATAATATATATCATACGTATTGAGTTTGCGATATATGTTCGTGCATGATTCATTAAATGGATAACAAGAAATGCCGATATTTGTACTTTTCATATTTACGAATCCGTACTGATTAGCAGACAAAACTTGAGCATTAATCGTTTACAATCAGTAGTAAGGCACTAAAACAATACAACTAGTGTTATCATTTTACAACATGTCCAATATTGACAATACAAGGTCATAACAAAACAAGAGACCAGTACCACACAAACTGATGTAAACTACCAATACTAGGATAAAGGAAAATAAAAAGTAGTGTCTGTTCAATAAAGTCATTTGATATTTTGATTTAGATAAAAATGAACTCTTAATAAAGTTAGTATGATTGTTCTAAATATTATTTTTGAAATTTCATTGCTTGAGTATTTTCATTTGTTCTTAGTAAGACACCTGAAGTCGTTCGTATTGGTACGATTCAAAGATATTGGATAAAGCTTTTATACATGTCATCATATCGTTTACCCAAGAAATGTTATTAAAAGATGCTTCTATATGATAGTAATGGGCATAAGAAATGGGTAACTGATGTAAAAAAATAGATTCAAATTGATTTGGTCACATTTGGCACAATCAACAGAACGGCTTGAATGTGTATTTAATCAACCTATAACTAAAAGAATAAAAAATATTTCTCCAAAAAATGGCAAGAAAAGATCCATAACTATAGCAAATGTAGCACATTATGTGGTTAATGTATACAATAACTTTCATATACTATAGATCTGAGGACTCTTCAGTACCAGACGGATAGATATAAATAAACGAGGTTTGTTAACGGTAATTAAAGCATATCTTAATCATAATAAGATAACAAGGAAACGACATGACACGCAAGAGCCATTGAAGTGATATCAGAACTAGTATACAATACCTACTACAAGATATGATTAATGTTCCATGTGGACGATTATAAAGCAAAAAGGACCTTAATATTGAACCAGATGTCAATAGGTAAGAGGCAGTTAAATACCTAATTGAAATATACTTAACCAAACATTTAGCTGTACGTCTTTCAATACGGAGAATGGAAGCATATAATACCATTCATAGACCATATCGTTTATCTCAAGAATCACAGACCTTTACGACGAGACACAAAGGAGTCATATAATATTCCGCAAGTAGAAGTACGTGATCAATAGCTGTCATCATGTTCTATGACCGTTGTTTATTGCGAGTATAAGTGTTCCACTTAACCTTGCAGTGATAATAGAAAGGACTGCTATACAACATACATGTATAGAGAAGCGAACGATTTGTCAATTGGTCATCTGGCCGGTTAATCATATACTTACCGTTGTGATGAGTAATATTACATCATGGAAAATTGAGTGGCGATAACTAATTTTTAAAATGTCATCAATCACGCCTTAAAGCGGCAGTAGCACGTTTTTAGGATAAACCTGTGTCTAGGTGATTTTAAAACTACAACTCTGTGGGAGTCAACATCTGTATGCCATTAACATGCCAGGGCTCCCTCATATCTTCTCCCCCTCCACTCCCAAGGGGGAGCTACCTAACCCTTGTTGCTAGCAAGAGGGGTCCATGTATTGCCATCAGTGCTCTCAGCCAATCATCAGTTCCCCCTACCCATTAACAGTCACGTGGTCCTCAGTTTTCCCGCCAAACTGCTGGGCCCCTGTAGTCAGTTCTCCTTAGCCCCCTTTGCTTGCTGCTGCTACTGCAATGTGCTCCTCACTGTTAAATTTCCCTCCCACCCACTCCTAAATATAGTCTTACAGCCTTTTAAAGGGACTCACTAATAACATTTTATAATTACCTATTATTAATGCTTATATACCATTAGCTTAGCTTATCTTATCACACATGCTATTAATTCATTATTTGCTACTGTGCTACTGGCAGCACGCTTGCTATGATCATTGTTATGTAATGTTATGTAACTGATATCCTATGTATGCTAGGTTGTAAGAATAAAATTTAGTTTTGCCCACAGAGTTGTTATGTTTTAAGGGGGGATATAAGGTTATTATTAATGAAATTAATGGTTCCAATTGAAAGACAATGTATTTAAACTAAATGGAGCAGTAATAATTACATTATTAAACGTAAAATTAGCCATGCGATTCTTTTTTCTTACACAAAATGAATTAAAGGTGTTCACACAAAATGGCCGCCAATGGATTTTATGTGAATCTCCATACTTTGTCTTCTGACTATGGATGATTGGCTTGTATAATGAGATTTTTGATACTGTCAAAACAATACATTTAGCATTAACTTACAATTATCAGTGAAATTTTTAAAATATAAAATTATCAAAAAACGTGCTACTGTCCCTTTAAAACGCTTATAGTATACGCTTATCAATAATTAAACCATTTAATATAAGCTTAATTATAAACTGTTTATTCGTTTCATTCAAGTCACATGATAATTAAAAGTGGTGAAGAGCGAATCAAAAGTAGAAGAAAGAAGAAATGTAATTTATTGACATAATAACCGAAAAGCAAAGACATTATTGAACGATGTTGAACAATAACGTAGACGTGAGTGAATGAATGAAGAAATGACTGAATGGATAAACGATGAAAGTAAACCGAACGAATTAAATGTAATGAACCTAATGCGCTGCGTTGACGAAATTGGAACAAAACTGAAGCAAGGGTGTTGTTTCATAATGGTAGACAACGTAATATATACACATATACATAAACATGCCGACAAATAAATTAACATTTTCAATGGCTATTGATTCGTGAAATCTAACACAAACAAATCATTAATACATTTCTGATACCCATTACGAAGATAAATCTATAAATGTATAGAATACGAATGAACGATTGAAACGACTCGTATTAATTAACTCATGCAATAATGAACCGTATGCGAGTATACTGAACAGAAGCGGTCAATATACGAAATCAGTGTGTATTAACCTATTTCCCCGTAGAATAAAGTACGCTGTAGAAACACACTGATTCCTGGCCTCTCCCCACACGGTGTTCCTGAATACCTCCCTGTGTAGAGTTTATGTTGTTGCCTAGCGATGTATAAACAAGTATTGATTTTCCGGGTAGCGCATGGAGTCACGATGGGGTGATCTGGGGTGATAAGCAATTATATATACCTACATGTACCTGTTCAGTGTGACCTTTATTTTTATTTGTAGGTTGTTAGACCTTTAATATATAGTTTGTTGAAATCCTTATAATCATTTACACATGAATCATCTTATACGCAGACTTTAAGGGGCAGTAACACAGGTATAAAATGATCTTGCTAAAACGAAAATCAATTTTAGCGATTACCAAGAAATGTTTTTTAAATCAAAGTAACATTTCTAGAAGGAACGTATCAAAATTCTCGATTCAATTTCCTTATATAAAATGATTGAATATGTTTACACTCAAATGGCAGCCAGCAGGTTTTGTTTGATAATTGACAATTTACTTCGAATAATCAAGTTATGAGTTATGAGATATTTTACTCTCTGAAAATAATACATTGGCATACACTCTTTACATTTTGCGGAATTTGTTTATAAATATAAGTTTTAATGACGAAATTATCATTTAGGAGGAACATATAGACAAAATATGAATACCAAATGTGAAACGGATATATTCCTATAGGGAAAGGTCAATAACAGTTTTTCCTTTTTAAATTTGACCTTAAACTGGCTTATCTAAGTATTCTCCAACCCACTAATGAAATGTCACAAATAAATTTCCTGGAACGTTATGAAAGCCCTCAGTGCAATTCTCATTGATATTTCGTATCTTATATAGGTAGATATTTGTCGTTCCATGAAAAGAATACCCTGTCAAACAATTCATAAAAAACACACATGGTAATGCTATTTTCAAAAGAGGATATCTGAGTTCAGTCTTTTGAACACGTACAATATGTGGTTTGTTAAGTGAACACAGATTATAAGGGAAATGTTTGACAAACAATCCTAAAAGTATATATGAAAGAGCTTGGACATTGGCCTTGCATATCAGGGAAACTTGTTGACGTATCCATGGTGACCATTCCAGCTGACCAGAAGTGGACAATACTTGTTTACCTTTGGTGACGTCAATGTCACATTCAGTGTTTGGTGGTCAAAATAACAATGGTCATTGACTACCAGTAGTCATGTATTGACAAATGAATGAGAACTTCCTACTTTGACCAACCCATGTTTATTTTGTTGACCATGTAAGCACATGTCATAACAATGAAGAAACATACATGATATGCGACGTTTCGACGTTTCTCATCTGCTTGAAAAGGACACAAGAATCTGTGTCATGAATAAAGAAGTTGTCATCCAGATATGTTTCTTCATTATCATCATTCCAACTTCTAAAATGCCTAACAATGAAGACATTTCATGACATTAAAGAACTAAGTATTTAAGAACTAATTAGGACAATCAGAAACCCAAAGCACATCCAAACCTGATAGATGGTAAGACTGTTTATAGAAGTAAATGTAGAATATATCTTCAGTTCAACAATGATGAAATGAAATTAGAACATTTATAACCGACTATTCTGTACACGATCATACAATATTAATGGTCTTGAACATAGGCAATAACGAATTATTATGGCACATATCATAAATCAGAACGATACAAAACATTAGGCCTATCCATCGGTGTTATTGAGCATAAAGTTATGAGAGCGTTGTTAAATGTCGATGTGAGATCACTCAAGAAGTCTAGTCAATGGGCGATTACAAGATACAAGAAGTTCTAGCACTGTTTCCCTCGAGAAATAAACTACATCATCGACTTGTAACACTGCCTTCAACAATACCATTTCACAATAACAATAACTTTGATGTGCTCCTTATGTGCTGTAGACAAGCAGTAATAGTATCATAATGTTACCTCAATACAAATGTACATTCATAATGGAAGTATGTACACCTTTCACATAAGTTACAGGCCAAATTAAACTTAACTTAAGAATAACACATTTGTTCAGTAAGCATATTCTATTATATATCAATAGAATAATATCCGTTTAAAGCTTGTGACTGTACATGTTATAAATAATTTACAAACAGACTATGACCTCATATATTTACATTTTGCTACACCCTAAATCCGGCCTCGTTATTTTTCAGGCTTCGCAAACAGTAATCGCTTTCAGTAGTTCAATGGTCACCTTGCTATATGCTCTCAAGAGAACATAAAGGGAAAATATGTTGATAACATTTCACATGTTAAAAGGGCAGTAGCACGTTTTTAGGGGGCATATGAGGTGATGTCAGGAAAATGAAAATTAATGGTTCCAATTAAAAGACAATGCATTTACACTAAATGGAGCAGTGATAATTCAAATATATAATGTAAAATCTAGCCATGGGATTCTTTTTTCTTACACAAAATGAATTATAGGTGTTCACAAACAATGGCCGCCAATGGAGTTTAGGTGAATCTTCATACTTTGTGCTCTGACTATGGAAGATTGGCTTGTGTAATGAGATTTTTGACGCTATCAACATAATACGTTTAGCGGTAACGTACAATTATCAGTGAACATTTTAAAATATAAAATAATCAAAAAACGTGCTACTGCCCCTTTAAAACATGGTTAACTGTTAGATGTGTCTACAGATTACATAATAGTTAAGAAGACATAAACTGACCTCCTCTCATCACCATACATATCTCATGTCGGTCCATTATATATCATCTAAACCTATCAGTGTGTTTTATCAGTTATAAACGTGCAAAACTGAAGTTACAGTACATTATAGTTAAATGGTAACTAATTCAAAGATACGTAACATTTCTATCTCTTTCCACAGCTAATTTTCAGAATTGACCATCCTTGCACTGCATATGTTATATAACCCTCTTCCAGGATGCAAAGAAGTCATAGAGGTTCCCCCTTGCTGTTAATAAAAGGGAAAGAGAGCCATATTTTCTGTTTCGACAAGTTTGAAGTTTTAAGTCAGCCAAGTTAATAAAACCATCCGGAAAAGAACTACATCTGCTCTTACGCTCTTTTGCTACAGATAAAATATCACTTTACGTTTTCTGTTTACTTGGTGGTTAAGCAGTTTCCGATGTCGTATTTAGTCTTTACCTATTGCCATATCAAGTGTACTTTATTAAAACCAGTCCGCAGTTGGATCACATTAAAAGTTACAGTATGTACATAAAACATTATGCGACATGTAATAGTATGTCAAATCCGTTGTCGAAGTAATATTACCTGTAGCAGGAAGTAAAAAAATCAATAACTCTAAATTGATCTCTTCCAGGTAAGCAGTGTTTGTGGTAAAGTGATAGATCATCGATAACCTTATCAAAAGGTGAGACTTGTACATATCTGATCTGATATAAGCTTCAGAATAATCCCTCATCTGTAACACTGACGCTTCAGGATATTGATTTCACTCATCAGGGTAGCCAACTGTACACAGGGTGAGTTAATAAAATACATTTTACAAGGTTTTTGAAAAGTTTTATTTTTCTGATCAGAGTCGTCAAAAGAATATAACTTACAAAGATACTTCAACTAAATAATTATTGTATATTGTACAGATTTTTATATGAGGTGATATTAACCCTAGTTACAAAACAAATACCTGTCAAAATAGGATTCAAGAGATACGAGCTGCCAATATCTGTTATGTCACCACATGGATTATATGACGCCATTGTGTAACATTGAGTTTTGATGATGTTTTATCTACGGTTTACATATTTGACAAACATACACTGGAAAGACCGCGGCAATACAATGTTAAATATGTCTAACTTATTTAGTACTTTGTTTTTTTAAAAGTGTCTTTATATTCTGGTACTTTATTTAAATGACAAGCAGTGCTTTTCAATTGTGTTGTCTTTTCTTTCTCTAACGAGTTGACCATTCCATTCACCAGACAGGTAACAGGTATGACTCTAGATATGCACTGACCCATGACATTAGTGTGTGACAATTGGGACGTGTAACTAATGGCATGCTACAGTAAAATTACACTTTTCCTTAAAGTACAAATCTTCCATATCACGGAAGTACAAACAAAACTAAAATAAATTTAAACAAAAAGAGAACCAAAGGAATATCCCAGTTTAATCAATCTACTGTCTTATTTTGACTGACCAAATTGAACTTAGATCGGTAAAACATATCACATTAAGCATTTAAATTGGGGTCACACAATCTGAATATGTTAATGTTTTATTTACGTCACTATTGCTCAGTATCATTGGTCGAGTCGTTAAACAGTTTGGATATAAGCTAAACTTATTTGTTTGCTATGTTGTATTGAATAACCCTAGTAACTCCAAATCCAGATTCAATTATGATTCAGAACAGAGTTTATTCCGTATATTTGGCCATGAGACCAATAGTACATTGGTCGTAAAATTTATGGTAATCATATACATGTATGAGCTTCTTAGAGCAGAATTTCGGAACTTGAACATATTTTTCACACAAAAAAGATAGCTTAAATAATGATTCTCCTAGCAATCAGCTCTTGATGACACCAGATGACAGGTGCTTGATACTCTCTGGTTATTTTAGAGTATTCCTTCTATTGTCACTATCTACCTGCTGAACAAAACTCTGTTACAGTACTTACAAACTTTTTGCAAGTTTCACGTAAGCAGATGTTAACCTAGATATGACTTCTTTAATCACATTTCTTGAAAATAAATTAAAATTTTAAGGGAATGAAGAACAATTATGTTCCTTCCACATACTTAATCTGATATTAATATATATAAAATATTATATATACTCGAACACTTTTTGGATGGATCTGTCCAACATACAAAACCTCAAATTCTTAAATATTCTTATAAGCTCTATAATTTAAAACATTTTTGTCAAAAACAAATATTAGTGTCCATATAAAGTATTGTCATAAATCTATAATTCCAAGAAAAACATTCGCTAATTGTTCCAAGAAAACCGTGAATAAAAAGGGTTTAGTTTTTGGCAATCGATAACTATTGATTCCTATACTACTATACTTCAAACGATAGCTTTTGTAATCGAAACTGATAATCGGTTCCCACTGGTATTACAATTGGAAATCATTTGAAAAGCACCTGATCGAATAAATGCATATAATGTACACACAAAGGAGTTATGAGATGAATGCAGCTTTACCGGCTACCAAAATGTGACAGAAGAAAATGGGACTAGACAAAAAGGTTTTTGCTGTCCAACTGTTGAGAGTTAAACACGGAGATCGTGAAACGTTGAAACACCCAGTGCTACCGGTCTGGCAGGACATGTTCCTTGCTTGACTGATGTCATAAAGTAACGAATCAACCAAGCATATCATAACTTGTTTTGGGCAACCTTCGTATGGAGCTGATAATAAATCATAGACTATGATGTTCATTAACTGCTGTTAGTAATGGTGGGTTTTATCGATTACATGTGTCTGTATGTTTTGTTCTTCTTTCATGTCAAACGCTTGGTACTACTTATATGGTAAATGTATGAGACGTTTTGAAATTGGATCATAGCAAAAGATGTGTCCAATGTAGCAACTGTAAAACTCTCATGATAGTCTCTTCTTAACCGTAGTGCTCATTCGAGGAAATGTAAACTGCAGTATTCTCTGAAAATAGTGTTTTGAGATACAGTATGTATTATTTTAATGATTTATAGTGCTCATTCAGGCAATGAAAACTGCAGTATTCTATGAAAATGGTATTATTGATACAATAATGATTATTTTTATGATAATGAATTAAGCCCTCATAAGAGAGCGCACTTTATCAGAGCATAAAGGGTGTAATAAATACCTCATCATAAATTTACTAATAATAACCATCCTTAAGACGAGGAGGAATACATCTTTAATGAGGAGAACCTGAAAACATGATAGTCTTCTCTTATACATGTAGTGCTTATTCTGGCAATGTACACTGCAGTATTCTCTTAAAATGGTATTATTGATACAATAATGATTATTTTTATGATAATGAATTAAGCCCTCATTATAGAGCGCACTTTATCAGAGCATAAAGGATATAATAAATACTTCATCATAAATAACTAATAATAACCATCCTCGACAAGACGAGGAAAACTTCTTTAATGAGGTGAACCAGGTAATTTCTCTTGGCGTCGAGGAAGAGCTTATAGGTGGTGGAGGAAGTAGTGCGAGGTTTAGTATAGTCTCTCTAGGTTAACACTTTCCTTTATAGCGGTTTCTAGTGGACTGAACACTTTCACGTGAATTGGTTCTGAATCAACTACAACGATAAGGACACTTTAACGATTATTGCTCAAAACTTTATAAGGAAAAAGAGTTTGAGTAATCACATGACTAATAAAGTCAAATGTATCAAGTTATATATTATTTATCGGGGGGAAATGCATGCAAACAAAATTGAGCATTACTAGTGCTAGTTCAGTTACGATACAAAGCATCTTAGCTAAAATATGAAAACGTCAAAAAGATATAAAAACCTTTTTTGGTCACATAAAACGTTTGAGTTGATACACTTTCTACATTGTATTTGAACATGTGTATAAAATACATTGATTGTAGGTTGAGTTCTTTGCGAAATTCGAAGAAGAAAGAATCAGTAGAAGTCAAATTGAAACGCTGTTTGAAAGATGAATGCTGGTAGATCTTGCCACTTTTCAAAGAACTTGGTTCATATCTCGCAAGATCAAGAATTTGTTTGTTTTATGAATAACATTGTTACAATTCTCATAAGTAACGAATAATGACTATATATTACGTTTATTGATTCAGAGGTCACCATGTGTGAAACGTGAATTAAATGTCATAAAATACATTAACAATTTGATGAATAAAGGTCACAGGTGTTCATTGTACTTCTCACCGGTCGTATTGATTACAGGTAAAGTGTTGATGGTAAAGATGTCGGTGTTGATATATGGTTCCTACACGGATGTGAAGACCTGTGATAACTGTATACTAATCCCAGAGACATTTCCGTACTCTTTTCCTTAATATCATTTTCAAAAATACTATACTAAAATGAAGTGTTTATCATTTTCTCCTTACTGCTATGGTATGATATTACCTGTTACGGAAATGATGAGTATGTTATCCGAAGCATAAAGTTGTATAAATATCGTTTGAAAATATGTGACAAACTCACAGATATAATGACACATTAACCGAAGTATAAACCTTCATTAAAATCGTTTTTAAAATATGTGATAAACTCACAGAAATAATGACACAATAACCAAAGTATAAACCTTCATTAAAATCGTCTTTAAATATGTGATAAACTCACAAAAATAATGACACATTAACCGAAGTATAAACCTTCATTAAAATCGTTTGAAAATATGTGAAAAACTCACAGAAATAATGACACATTAACCGAAGTAAAACCCTTAAATACAATCGTTTTAAAAATAAACTCGCAGAAATGGTCAAAATGATATATGAAGCATAAAAGTTGTATGAATATATTTTAAAAAACTAAATACATTGTATGTGATAAACTCATTCTCATTATCTGCTTCAGGGTTTGTATTTTCGTTGTCAATAATGTCCCACACGTATAACCGTTTCATTTAAGATGCATACATGTATTCGAAGAACTATTTGAAGTTGCAGATAGTCTAACTTCCTTACAGGCTGTTTAAACTGATATTACAAAGTATGCCCGAGTCATAATCTGTATAGAGTTGTTAGCCCTCTAAGTGAGGGTCGATAGTCATAAACCGTATAAATCATTAACACACGACAATCGTCGAACTACATGACGTTTTAACGAGCTCGAGGTTATCAGGTACTCCAAAACCTGGCTGTTATAATCAGGTTATTATAAGGAAATCCGCGTTGGACTTAACTTCAAAATTAATTAATATTTTAAATGTTTAAGTTCCCTCCGATGATATACGAAACAAAAGGATTTTGGGCACCGTATTAACGCAATACTTGAGTATTATGTTGTTCCATATGTATACCTGTCATTGCTAACAAGGTTGTACGAGCCTTAAGATCTTATAAAGAAAATGTGTGTGGTGAACAACACGCGAGAATGACATATTCATGAATGACGTACACAAGTCATCACACCATATATACACTCTTATCTTTCTTTAAACCCCTCTACTTTGAATTTGCATTCCTGAAAAAGCTTATAATGTAGAAACCATTAAAATGACCAGAAGATGTTTCCAATTTTGAATCATTTGAATCTTTAGGCTTTCTTAAGATAATATGAAAGGCCATTGAGTTCAGCTTTCATTGATTTAACGATCAGGACTTATTAACCACTGTCATTGTTTCAGCGGCATTTTCAGGTATGACATCGATAACGCTTGAAGAAGATAAAAGCTGGTCAAACCAAATGGACATTACATCTGGACTGTAAACAATGGTGGCAACATATGGGGAAATAGGAGGGCTTTTTAGCAATGATAAAAGTATTAAAGAATTTAGGCTTCCTGGATGTCACTTAGTTAAATGCTACCATTTTAAAAGTTTCACAGTCGAATCTCATAGACTATTTTCTTACTTTTGATGACCTGTGATAAAGTAACGTAATAGTAGTGTTAACTGCCGGATGCTTATAAAGCAAACATAACTCTTAACGTATCAAAAGGAATCAAAATCAAGTAAATTCTTTGATATCTACACGTAAAAAAACTCCAAACATAACAAGTCACAGTGTACACTACGGCCTTACACAATACCATCTCGATAGAAGGAAAACAGCACAATCGATCGGTTCATCCATCTGGAACAACAGGCCCGCCATAGAATACACACCAAGACCACCATTTCCTAAACGTTATTAATTACTTACCCCTTGGCGAATCGTTAGGTGCGATTTTCGACATCTCTGTAGCGCTGTCTTATCCAAACTGTCAAAATAGGCTGTGAGTCGCCATATTGTCTTATCTCCGTTGTCAGCGACGCTATTTATTCGAGGTCAAGGGTGAAAGTTGAAGCCTCACCCTTTGTATTTGCATATTGACGTACAAGTAATTTGAGAGCTCCGGCATTGAGAAATTCGTTTCTGACGCATGGATCGGGCTTTTTCTATTAACCAATGGTATTGCATAGTGAGTTGAAAGACTAATGGATATATTTAGCATATTCTAGTAATGAGTTGTTTTCACGCTTCGGTCGTGGTGTTCAAAATAATGAATTATGGATGTTGTTTCAACATCGATCGAAGTCAAACTATATATGCGCATGGTTTGAGAGATGTGACTTTTCAGATCATTTCGATATAATGTCAAGGTAAATCGGGCGGGGAGCCCAGATCACCAGCCAGTTCTCAATACTACCCAGGATAAAAGTTAGATTTGCAATTTGACGTAAAATATTCAAAATCTAAACACGTCTTATCGATAAGTGTAATTCAAAAGAACCAGAAAACACAAAACTTCAAAATCGGCATGCTTTTGTTTATGTACAAGTGTGAACGTGTAAGCGAATACCTTGTTCTATGTAGATAGTGGAAATATAACCAACATGATTTCGCTGAAAGTATAACATGACCGTGCATGTAATAAATATTTATATATGTCGGGTAAAGCTATATATATATATAGATAAGGCATATCACGACCTCGATGTGTTTTTTTTCTCCAGATATCGTATATGCAGGAAGTTGATATACGTTACCTTGCCTAAGTTGGAGTGAGTTGACTTAATTTGATATACTAATATAAATGCTTCTCTGAAATTGTACCTATATTGGTTAAGCTAAACAGAATGATAAACATGTCAATGTTAAAGGAAGCTTCGTACGAAAGCTTCATAAACGCGAAATTGGATTTCTTTCAGTTAAGACAATACAGTTTTAGTATTTAGGTTGATGGTCACAATGAAATTAATTTCATAAAAATAAAAGTTATAAACAAATGTTACCGTGAATATATTGATGTTATTCACGTTTAGATGAACATAGTTCTTGAAATATCATTTATAACAAATAATTATAATTATAACTATATTAAAGACGACGCAAGCCACGATATACACTGAGGTACACAGGAAACTATAAACCACGGTTCTAACGATTTATTACATATCTTAGAATATCAGATGCATTTGATTATCGCATAATCACAATAACACATATTTGCAGTAATTTGAACGAATTTGGTTGTGTCTTGTTTATGATTGATCAAAATATCTTAATTATGTCGGAACAAATAAACACCAAAAATAATTTAAGTATACACCATGATACACCAGAACATGTTTAACCTGTTATAAACGTGTAAATAATTAGCCTCATTTATTGGTTTTAACATAGAACATATATTAAATGTCTATAAACAGTATAGTTTTATCAAACAATTTTTTAAATATTCTAATTAAAAACATTTTTTGTAAATAAAAATGAAAAAACACTCAGAATTATTCTTTGACTGATGGTCAGTCTCCTGTACCTTGTATATTTCTATTTGAAACGAACTAGCCTGTAAAGTTGCTTCTGTATCCCAGAGTATATTTTAAAAATAGAGTCATTGGCTCTGTAGCTCATCAGGCTTTACATTTGATTTTGCTTTAGAGTGTTGTCAATGTGGTTCCCCCTCAGTAGGGGTCACAGGTCTACACTTATTAATACTCACTAGTCAAGGAGTCTGTACACAAAGTTTAAGCTTTCTAGGCCTTATGCTTCTGGAGAAATATATGAAAATAGGTTTTAACGATGTTTTTAGGGGCCACAGGGCCACCAAAGCTACAATTCATAATCCTCACTAGCCAGGGAGTCTGTTCACTAAGTTTCAGCTTTCTGGACCTTATGCTTCTGGAGAAATATATGAAAATATGTTTTAGGGCGTGGCCCCTGTGAGCCTTGTTAGGGGCCACAGGGCCATCAAAGCTACAATTTATAATCCTCACTAGTCAAGGAGTCTGTAAAAAAAACTCAGCTTTCTATAGGGGTTATGGTTCTGGAGAAGAAGTCGAAATTCCATAAAGTTTACGGACGGATGGACGGACAGACGCCGGACACCATGCCATGCCATACAAGCCAGATAAGCTAAAAATCATGTGTAGACTACTGAACAGATTAATTGCAACAACTATATTTAGTTACAACCAAAATGTTCGAGAACCATGTCCAGTTTTGATGAGAGAGAAAGTATTGTTGATCTTTTTGGCAGTTTAAGATCTTGTAATAATTTGCTTCTTTGGATTTTTTGAAGCTGTGGGGGTATTTATGACATAAATGTAAACCCCGAATATGTTTAATTTGAGTCTTAAACAAAGTAGTAACTGATATAGTTTTGAACTTGATTCTTGATTTCAAATTTTGTTATCTATAAATGCAAATTGAAAAAGATGAAACTTTTTCTGCAACATTTTCTAAATTATTGAAATATAAATGTACATATAATATATTTAATAAAGTTATGCAGAGTGGCTGTTCTACAAGTTTTTAAGACTTAATTACCTTGTTCTCTTTGCTTTTCATTCAAAACCTCAGACGCGTATTGGGTAGTATATATTGTATCATATAATGCAAAATATTTTTTTTTAATTTAACTTTCTCTCACGTGTGCAATAGTTTATGATATGCCCTAACGTTCATCGCTCCTAGTTCATTTTACACGTGCTTCAAACATTTGTAGTCGGCTTCTCGCTGAGGGATTGTCTCCCTTTACTACATACTCAACACGTCTTATATGAGATCAAGAAGATGGAATCAAACTATGCAATATAATTTGCATAAATGCAAATTAAAGTAGTTTTCAGTTTTTGAAAGGCCTTTTGATTTGTTATGTTCAATTTCGTTTTGTGTTTAACAACGATAAAGCAGGTATCGGAACTGTACATGAAAATAGTCGATTTATGATTCAAACGTTCTATAACCTTTCTGTTAGATTGAATATATCAAGGTTAGAAACCACAAAGCCATTAATGCTGTTGCTAGGCAACTCTTTGACCAATGATACTATTGTAGCCACCAACCGCTGACCACGCCTTTGTTAGGCAGATCAAACAGCATTGATTACTGATACACTGGTCAGCGAGTGACGTTCAGTAATGCCTACATGGAAGAATGCCTACAGACTGGTACAATCTTATCAAAACATCGATCTTCATGTACCAGTGGCCTACTAGGAGTGAAATGTTCCACCTATGCCTTCAGTGAAAACAAAACACAATGTTGCACAATTGATATGTTATGTGATCACTGTCATCAAAGAATCAAAGTGTCTACCTTCATAAATGTACTATGTATTATAAATCTAAAAACATTCGTAGTGCTCTTTTGTACTGTATTAATACAAGGAGGTTGTAATGGAAAAGTAATAAAAAAGATTATGAAATATGGACCAGAACTTTATGATGTCATATAATTAAACGGTGAATATTAGTTATAGCTGCCAACAAGGTAATTTGTCTTGCTGTCTTGTTTTTTTTTGTGTTTTAAATTTGGTAATTTATCAATTTGTTTCATTTTGTATACATTACACTTAACACTTAACAACTGACATAATCTTATGCAAAACGAGGTTTCTCTTTTCACCGTATTCTTAGATAATATTTCTCCCAGTGAACATTTGTTTGATTCTATAAATTTCATCTTCATAAGTGAATCATTTGTTTACAGAATTCTATGAATTACACTTATGGGAATTTTTTTCGTTTTCCCCAAAGTTTCTTCGTAAATTTTTCATTTAGTTTGTTTTGCCATTGTGTGAATATGTGAATTTTAGAGGATTGACTCATAAAGTTTCACCTCATTCCTTAGACAAATATGTTGCGTATATTCTATATATAGAATTTTATAAGGATATAATTTATCAATATTTATTAAGAAAGCGTCAAATACGCAATAACGCAAACTTTTAATCCTTAGTCAGAGAACAAATTATAAAGTTTCACATAAAGTCAATCGGCGGCCATTCATTTTGTGTAAGATAAATTAATCGCATCGCCGATCTTTACATTATTTATCTGATTTATAACTTCTTCATTTAGTTTGAATAAATTGTATTTCGATTGAAGCCATTGATTCTCATTTTGCTGACATAACCTGATATCTCAATCTTGAATAAAGCAAATAATCCTACTAAACTAAGAAGAATTACACGAAAACCTACCGTATGACCATGTATATCGGTCAGACATTTACTTTGTGTCCTCATGGATGTAGATATATATATATATTTGACCTATCTCTGGTCACGAAGCAATCTTAATCCGGTGATTACTTTCATTGTGTAAACAAATACTAAATGTAACATGGTCACATTAATGTGTCATAAAATCCTCTTCCCATTTCCACATCTGTTGCTCTGAATTTATGAGATTCTCGTTATGGATTACCTTAATTAATGAACTTGCTTGTGTGTTTACATCGTTTTATATGTCGTTCAATGGTGGATGTATCTGACTAAAAGCAATGAAAAATTAAAAGGGGTTACGTATCTCTATCGAATCATTAGGTGAGGTGAGGTGAGTTTTTGGTTTAACGTCAGTTTCAAGAGTATTTCATTTATATCATGGCTGCTAGCAGGGAGAAAGCCCACAACACTTTTGTGGCTATGCATGGCGATGAAACCAGCGATCATCGACTTGAACGATAGCGAACCATGGGTGGTACTGCGCTGAAACTCAGTGTAGCATTGCACCCAAACCTTAATGCGTGTAGAACAGTTCTCTACTACATAAGAACCCGGTAAGTCTTGATCCGAAGCCAAACGCGCTAACCACTGCGCTATCCCGCTCAGAAATCATTAGTATATATTCACGTATTAATTCCCATTATAAACAAGATGTAAATGCTGGGATATGGGCCGTAGCTCGGTATACATGTATACCGTACATGGATCAATCACTGATAGCAAGAGCTGGCTAACTCTATAAGTGTTCGTGAAATGATTCACAGAAAAAACTGTATTTCAGATTGTTAAAGGTTAAGAAATTCAGTAGAAATACCTGAAATTGAGTGAAATCATGTATGAATGGACATTCTAAGAATTTTGTTGAAAACAATACGAATATATGCTGACAGTAAAGAACGACAAAAAGCATCTACATCATTGTTATCGTCGTCGTTGTCGGCATCACAATAATGACCATGAGTATCATCGCCATTTTCATCATTGTCGGAATGAACATCGTCATCATCATTATGACAATGAACATCATTATAATCGTTATCAATTCTAACCATAATTTACAAACATTAATCATCACCACCACAACATACTTCATTATGAAATATCAACAATAACACTATCAAAAATATTATTCAAAAAATTTTTTAAGAACATTTGTGAACATCGTCCTGTATCTTGCATACAGTGAACATGAAACCTCAAGTCCGCTCGTTATGAATATACACCATGTACAAACCGACAGAGAATCAAGATGCTGAATAAAGACAAGGTGGTTTATATCAATCACGGGTTCCTGTTTATCCTTCCAGTCGGGGAAACCACCTCCATTGTCTTGCGGTCCCTCATACTATGAATAGCCCCACCCTCTCTGTGCTAAATGTCAGGATGCCAAACCGTCTAACGGTGTTTTCACAGATGGAGGGTTCAAGATATCAGATATGATATTCAGGACATTTGGCTTGCTATCGTGAAACTTTTACTATTTTGTTAATGTTACGTATCTTCAAGCGTTGCAGCTTGCGTTCTTGCCAGATTGGCGTAGCTTTTAGAAAATGGATTAGTGACGCGATATTTGAAGAGATCTTACTATTCATTTGTTGAACACGTGATTGTGCAGGTACGAATGTTTCCAGTGATTAGCGGCGTTGTAAGTAAGGATAGCGTTGTTAAATAGCATACCTGCTTTGGATTATTACTGATTTTACAAATTGAATATAGAAAAAGTGAGTTAAGATGTAGGCCATTAATGTTTTTGGTGATTGCAACGCCATCTACATGTACACATATATATATCTATAAAATAAGGTAAAGTTCGTGAAACTCAAAGGTTTTAATGAATTATGATGTGTAATTGGTTAATAATTTGGTGGATGATACAGGTATATTTATTAAACTCCTTCTTATCTCTAAGAATTTTGAATCCTATAATTCTTTAGTTTAAGTATCTGATGTCTAGATTAAGGAACATGCTATTAGACGTACATAACACACATATCCTGATCATTAACATCATCATAATTGATTATTCAGGCGCTTCAAATCATTAATTTTCCGACTTACCATATTCGTGACCCACATTGGTACTTTTAGTACCGGCTTCCCCCGTGTTCACACAAACATCCCCCAAATTCATAGTAGACGCTGCTTCCTCCCCCATGGTGGACGAACTGACCAGCGGCAGGTGCCCGGCGTGAACTGACCATCTCACACCTGTATTCCTGGCTACAATACATGTACATGTGGTGAGTTCTGCAAATCGAGGGGATATAGTGATAGAAGCGCCGGTAAAAGGATCGCGTCTCTTGTGAGTATTCCTTGGCTCGAGTTGGCAGTAATGAATTGTCGGAAACGTTAGAAACATTGATTAAAATATTCTGCAATCATAATTTAGAAGTCTCTCGAAATTTACACCACTAGTAAAATGAAAGTTATTTCCTTTGTTCTGACGAACTGCATTATGATAAATAAAAGCTTTAAATCCAATTACATTCTATCAAATTTTAGGAGTATTAATATGTGTTTACAACCATTCTCACAGACTCAAAGTTTGCGGAAATTTAGGTACATATTATTTTATCACTTTTGTCCGTTTCATTACAATCCTATCAGCAAATTAGAATTTAGGAAAGAGGCTTTGATAAAAATATTTGGTGTACTATTATTTTGGACATGAGTCAAAATGTGCTCAGGTGGTAGATTTGAGCAGTTATCAATGAGTTATTGCTTAGCGCTGTACCACTCTACACACAGAACTAGCGATATATGTGTACCACGGAGAATTCTCCAAGCGAGGAGCCTGATAGCAAACGGGATCAATTAGAAAGCGATTTGTCGCTGTTTTGTCAACGTTTTCAAAACTAGCTATTGCAAACATATAACTATTAAAAGTGTAACATCATCTTCACTGGTAGAGATAGCACATATGTTACATATGTTTTCTACATGATTTATCACTCCCTGGTTATTGCCGATTGTGCATGGGACAAGAAGACCATACACTTTTCTTAGTATGTGTGCTCAATAACAATGTGATATTGACTATTTGAGACTTTAGAAGTAAAGTGACTGACGGAAAGTCACTTTAAATAATTAAAAGTGACTTTCCGTTTTTGAATCCTCAAGTCTAGGAAAGCGGACTGAAAGCCAGTTGGTCCCGACTCCGACTTAAGGGGTGGGAGAACTAATGGTTATACCAGAGACTCTATTTACAGATACGGTACATGTATATTATATAATGTCTGGATGTGTATATTACATAACAATACAGGAGGGTCACGATACGATACATATACCAATACTTTTTATCTCCTGACATAATGATCTTTTCAGAAAATATTTGAGTCAGTTAATCTTGAGTAAGGATTTTCTTGTAGCTTTTTGCATGTAATTGTGAAATAATCCAACTTCCAAAGTTCATGAGAGGTTCTTGTGTGCACAGTGAAGCATCATTTTAATGTATATCTCAGTTTTAGCACCTGAATTAATAAATTTGAATTTATATTATTTCATGTATCGTGATATGCATCCTACGATACGATCCGATATATTGTGGCCCATGTATCACAATTCAATAATGAAGTACCATATTGTTACACCTCTAATAATGTCACTGGTTATACACAGTGACTTCAGTTATAAGAAGAGTTGATTAAGTATTAAGGCAAAATGACACAAAAATCACCCAGAATTCCAGCAAGAGCTGTTTTATTATACAAATGTTAGTACAGAAACTGACATAGAAATATATATATATATATCTAAATCTGAGCAGGAACAATTATGTTTGTTATACTTAAAATAAAATGATAAAACATTGTTAAAATTATTTACAATTTAGTTATATGCCTAAATCTCGAAATACTAACAATATGTATACACCTTTTCCCTAAAGCACTTGAATCTAAACAGAATTTCTGACAAAGTGTTGGAAATTCATTGATAATTGATGATAGGAGGCAACTTGTCAGGCATAGAGTGCTGTATATTTGAAAACTTAAATTTTTTATCAAAATTTGAAAATTAAGAATGAGGAACATATTAATATATATGTTTATAAATATATAAAACATGCACATTATAAGAATATAAACACTGCATGCATCATTTAACAATAACAATATATATAATAAAACCTACATTTATTTATAACAGTGTTATTAAATGGATATAATGACCTCCCTTGAACTGTTGAATAAAATCTACTTAAATTCAAACTTTCATTATAATTAACCTTGAAATTTTCACTGAACAAATAATCTATGTCCTCCATAATTCTATATCTAATATGAATTTGATATAATGGTGGTATCACATTTGCATTTGATGGAAAGGAATCTTGAAATAAAGTAACAAAATGGAATGTAGAAACTAACAATTTTGCCAAAATAAATGGCATCTACAAAATTTAAGAATTTTTAAACTGTATACTTTTTCTGTTTCTTTTTAAACCTCCCCAGATAGTTGTTATGCTACTGTTTACAGAACAAATAATTCTGGTTGATATTCTTGTTTCTGTACCTACTCTTGTGTTTAATGCTTTCTGAAAACTTCTGTTTACTAAACTCAATATTTCTACTTGTGTACAATTACAAAGAGAACATGAATACTTGAACAACACCTATTGGTTAGGATTCTAATAGACAACACGGAGAATACTGATTACTTTAAAGGGGCAGTAGCACATTTTAGGAATACATGCAATAAGAAGGATTTCATGAAACATAAGTAAGTGATACCAATTGCAAGACAATGCCTTTAAGAAGAAATTGTCTTAATCAATATTTCTAGATAAAAAATGTCTAAAACATAACACACAATGTACAGTTAAGCTACGTAAATTCACTTAAATTCCTCAAAATAATAATGTGTTCCAACAGAAATGGCCACCTCATTTGTTGAAGTCAAATTTATTCAAATGTCTTGTTTGAGGTACAGTTAGAATAACAGTTAACTTTAAATAATTTTTATTATTATGTTGGGCTGTTGACATAATAATAATAATGACATAAGATATACATAAATATATACATGCCGTCAACATTTACTTCAAATTCTATATTTTTGAATAGAAGTCTATTTTTCAAAAGGTCTGAAATAAATTTATCAAATATACTCTGTTTAAAATTGCGGAAAAAATACAAAATAGTTGATTGTTGAGTTTAAGCAATACATTGCAATATTATTTCAAAATTTGATGCAACAATCAGCCCTAATAAAATGTGCTACTGCCCATTAAATAAGGCATTTGTGTAAGTAGAAAATATATTTCCTAAGTATATCAATATGTAAACAATACCTTTGAAGACACTTTCATTGCAACTTAACTTACTTTGGGAACATCTAGACATGAACATATACATCATTTGTGGTCATTCATTTCTTGTATGTTGCAGACACTTTACACTTTGATTGCACTTTATTGAACAGGAGTCAGACATTTAAAACAAATGTTTGTCTCATGATTAAAGTTACTAAAAGGTAATTGTTTCAATCAGATATAAGCTAAATCTGATTAGTATTATCTTATTCTAAAAACTTGATATCAGATCTATTTTTTTGAGTGCAATTAAATTTATTATCGCACATAAATTTGATTAACATTACTTTTATCACAACCCATGATATCATTTTAAAGACATCATTTTAGAATTTTCTCAAATTATTGTAAATGACAAAAGTTGTCAGATAGATACTGGTAAACTATAGCATATATATGGGACATTTGAACATATATTGGCAAAATATGGGCATGACATATATACATAACAAATATACCAGTAATAGCCAAGCATAAAAGAGGATAGATATAAATGATTTCATTGAAGTTATTTCACATAAGGCAATAAGGAGTTAACTGCATAATTCTTCAAACAATCCAAATATTCAAAATCATTTATCTTCCACCAGCTACAATTATCTAAGCTTCAAGCTATGACTCAGTCTATGTAAACCTAGCCTCAATGATACTTGCTACACTCCCATATTGAGTCTAGCTAGATACAGAAACGAGTCACCTCAGACAACCTTTAGGCAACAAATGAGATGGTCAAATGGATTTATCCAATTTAAAAGTGTTTTTATTCATACATCATTTCAACTGAATTATATATTCTTATAGTTTTTTTCAACTCAAATAAGAACCATATTCTTTTGATAAAACAACAAACTGTAAGTTTTGGTTTTATTCATGAAACTAACCATACGCTTCAAAATGACAAAGATCAAACTGTCGCCATGGAAGCCCAAAGCATTTTTTAAAAGAGTTTGAAACCACATTTACATCATATGAAGAGGATGTATACCAAATTTGGTGAAGACGGGTAAAGTAGTTTCCAGACACAAATGGGAACGCCATGGGATCCTTTTGGGGGGGGGGGGAGAGACATTTTCCTAAAACAGCTACATAATTTGTAAGTTTTGTTATTTGAATATAATGTGCAAATGCAGAGTGTTGTGGATTGGTTAGATGAGCCCTGATTGGTCAATTCCATAGGTTGGCTGACAGGACCTGTAACTGCATCTAGATAGACTCAATATGGGAGTGTAGTGAGTATTATTTAGACTGCTTTACTAAGACTGGCTATGAATATATATCTAGTTCCTACAAAAGTGATAAAATATGTAAAAATCACTGAGTATGAGGATAAAATGGAAAATGATATGAAAGAAGGCATAAAACACTTACACAGGGGTAGGAATAAACAGTCAATATATCCAAGATATTTCATATAAATGGATGGTGTTAAGTCAGACTGAATGTAAAAATAAAGATACTGTGGGATTTAATAGCTTTCATGAGTTATTCACTAAGATACCAGTGTCTTGTTGGAAATTGAATTTGAAGTTAATAAGGTAGCCATAGTGCGATGTTAAGAGATGGCATACAGTTGTCCTTAGTCACTGTCGTGTACCCGATAAGGAGGGGACTTTTCAAAATGGTGGACGTGACAGGTCAACAGAGGTAGGTGTCTGCTTTCAGTGCTCCCTTCTCCTAATCGACGAGGTTTAGATGGTCACCTTTAACTGTGGTAATCAGGAATAGAATTTCGAATACATTCCATACGAGTTTTGGTTCACAAACTGCAAGAAATTTGCGTATTTTAGATGTCAAGTTGATGTTTATCTCACTTTCATTTTCGAAGCGGAGAGGAGACTTTTAAATGCCTTTTTTCATGCCCTTAACGACCTTGAATATCATACATATTGTCGCGCATATCAGTGTTTGGTTATAATAAAGATTTCTGTGCAACTTGAACTGATTTGGTTCAGAAACTACGAAGTAATTGACAAAATAACAAATCAACATGGCAGCGGAGTGGACTCGCCGAATAAGCGGCGGAGGGGACCCAGGAGGTCGGATAGGGAGAGGACATTTTTGGATATGGAGGGGACACATTTGGATATGGAGTGGACATCACTTTCAAATTGTACTGTAGTTGAGACAATACCCATGGTAATAAACAAACTCCTTTGTAAAGTTAGCCAAAAGAACCCCACAAAAGACGTAATCTAGTTTCATAAGCATTATCATCAACCTTTTCATAAACCAATGATTGAAATAGAGGTTTCTCTTTTCTTTTGCAGAACTTACCTAGAGAACATTTCCGTTGCTGCCGTTGTCAAATCAATGCAAAACAGCCGAAACACATATTATATAGATGCAATAAAGGAATCTGTTTTCAATCTCTCATAAGCCACAGAAAGCCCTTTTGCCGATGGTGGCGTTGAACATTTCAATTGTTTTAGCAAAAGGGCATTCTAATGAGAGATTGAGCACAGATTCCTTTAATGCAATTTCGGACTTGGTGATGCACAAACAAGTGACTTATCATCAACATTGAAAATCTCGTCGATGCCTAATATATTTTAAGGAACTATTTGATGGTCTTTTTTGTTAAGTATCCATTTTTCACTTGACGGCTCTAAACATTCTATTTCCAATTTCAATGTTTGTAATGGGTGGTAACGAATGCAGTGATCTATTATGTGTGACAACGGCAGCAACGGAAACGTTCTCCAGGTAAGTTCTGCAAAAGAAAAGAGAAACCTCTATTTCAATCATTTGTAGATGAAAAGGTTTATGATAGTTCTTATAACTGAAACTAGGAGTTTGTGTATTACCATGGGTATTGTCTCAACTACAGTACAATTTGAAAGTGATGTCCACTCCATATCCAAATGTGTCCCCTCCATATCCAAAAATGTCCTCTCCCTATCCGACCTCATGGGTCCCCTCCGCCGCTTATTCGGCGAGTCCACTCCGCTGCCATGTTGATTTGTTATTTTGTCAATTACTTCGTAGTTTCTGAACCAAATCAGTTCAAGTTGCACAGAAATCTTTATTATAACCAAACACTGATATGCGCGACAATATGTATGATATTCAAGGTCGTTAAGGGCATGAAAAAAGGCATTTAAAAGTCTCCTCTCCGCTTCGAAAATGAAAGTGAAATAAACATCAACTTGACATCTAAAATACGCAAATTTCTTGCAGTTTGTGAACCAAAACTCGTAAGGAATGTATTCGAAATTCTATTCCTGATTACCACAGTTAAAGGTGACCATCTAAACCTCGTCGATTAGGAGAAGGGAGCACTGAAAGCAGACACCTACCTCTGTTGACCTGTCACGTCCACCATTTTGAAAAGTCCCCTCCTTATCGGGTACACGACAGTGTTAGTGTTAAGGCGTTTTTATGCGATGATCCCCATTTTTGTTTGTTTTTAAAAGTACTTGGCTAATGTGGTAAATTGTATTATCCCAGGCAGGGAAACAATTCCAATATACAATGGTTTAGAGAAACCTGTAACTGTTTGCTGGAGCTAGTTAATAAACAGTACATTGAAATATCAAAATAGTCATTGCACCCACGCTTTACTGCAGACATACCGGTAATTGTCAAGTCAAATGGGAAACTCGAGCCCAAGATATCCAAATGGAACAATTTTGATGAATAGATTCATTGGCCACCAAAATAAGCATTGTTTCAATTAGAGATTCATGCAAAAATTGTCAAGTCAAATTGGACAAACGAGCCCAATATATCCTAATGGAACTTTTTCAAAGAATATATTCATGGGCTACAAACCAGGTTTAATTCCCACCCACGTATGAATAAGATAACAAGGGTTCGATTAGGTTACAAAGGCACCACTCTGAGCACTAAATGAGCATCATAAAGTCAAAATGATGATAAAAATGTAAAAATATATATAGGTACAAAATGAACTAAAGACAAAGAACATCACCATAGTGAGTACAAAATGAGCTGGCAGTTAAATCTAGACTAGTTTCGGTTTTCAACAAGCAAAGAATTTTCTAACAACTTATGATTTGAAATCATATAAAATGCACCATGAAATCTATAAAATATATGGTTATAAGCAAGACATTCTAGACAAACATTGCACTAAAGTTACAAAATTAAAGGACTGTTCATAAACTATTTTAAAACTGTTCTGATCAGAGGATCAATTGCAACAACACCTTAATCTTACCTACACTTAACATGAGGCTTTGGTTCTTGACCTCATCTCAACTGTTCACCTTCCAAACATTAAGGTCTCTTAAAATGCTGATTATCAATCAATCATTCCTAGTCGCTGATTGGCTGGTGTTATAGATCACAAAACATGAAACTTACAGAGAAGTTTTCCTTGTACTAAGTCAGATCTGATTAGGATGAAATTCTCAAAACCATCAAAATCATTTGCGATAATTATTTACAGAAAAGTCTTTGAATCAATTGTCTTTTTCTCCAACAAAAGTTTTAAATCTGAAAGGATAATTTCATTTAATGTTTTACTATGTTCAGATTGAACAACAGAGGTGTTTTGATACAGAATCATAAATCTGTTTGCCATAACGCAAAACAAGTTATAAGTACTATTGCTTCTTATTTTTCTTCAGAATTTTCTTCAATCCAACACTCATGAAGTAGGGTTTGCCTGGGGAACCATCATTTCGCTCCAAGTCCTCCACTGTAACAAGGTAAAGGAAAACAATCAGGGAGAGTTAGTGTATTAAGTCTTCTCAAATCTACACAAAGTCAAATTACTTTTCTTTGCTTTTCAAGCAAACTGGTCTGGAATTGCTTCATTATTTGCTATGGAACAAATATGGTAATAGTTGCTGATTACATTATTCAAGAAAATTACATTTTAAGAAGAATTTTACTCAATATTGGTATGATTCAAGTAATTATAAGTTAGTTGGTCAATAAATTTATAACATGATTATAAAAAAAATAAATTATAATTGAAGTTTTTTTCATTTCATAAAACATTACCTAACATTGTAGTATTTCTAATGGATTGTATCATAACATTTTTATGAAGTTACTTATATGCTGATATGCTTTAATTTTGTGTCTTTCACACTTTATGATAGCTTACATGAAATAGATAAGTATTGGTGTATGATAGGATCTTATCTTGAAGCATGTTTACATCAATTAAACAGTACAAGGAATAACATTGAACTTCATATTTTAATTTGTTTAGCATGTTACACTAAATAAATATGATACTTTGAATATCAATCTTTTATAAATAAGACAAGTACAAAAGCTTTATATTATACAGTTATTCAAAAACAAAAATTGCTTCATGATTAACAGCTGATCAAATAAATGAATCGAGTTCTAAAAATATGTCTTCCTATAAAACAATATCATTTTTGAAAGATGAACACTTAGATTACTTGCAAGTTCCTTAAGCAATTAAACATTTATTTGGTTTGGATATTAGATTTATCAGGTTGCTTTTAAATTCTTGTTAAATGATGTAATGTACAAATAAAATATAAATTAGTTCTTATAGATTAATATATCATAAAAATGAGTTAATAAACATGTGATTTACTGGCTATTGAATGACACCCATCAGGTAAAGGCAAGCAAATTCAATGATCTAGCAATAACCCTTTCCTCTATCAAGCATTCAGAACATCAATGTCCAATCTAGGATGCAGAATCAAGTCTTCCTCAAAGAATTTGATAAAAAAATCTTCAATAAAAATTAATATCTCTGTACTTTTATAGCATTTTCAACCCATTCTTACATTTACAATTGTTCCCTTCTTTTCAGTAAGAAAATGGCACAATTCATTCTCTGATTCCATGTTCTAAATTGGACACTGTAATATATATATATATTTGACCTGACACGAGGGGTCGGAATAAGCAGTCACTTACCATCCTCAATACATTGATATGTTAATACCATGTAGGACTTTCAATGATAATGAAATTATATTAATTGATAATGACAACAGGAACAATTAAAGTAGACACAGTTTAACATAGTGGACAATTCTCAGGATTAGCTGAACCTCTTGATGAAGCTTTGACCTAGCACAAGCATTGGATCCAAGCAACATGTTAGGCCAAACTGGTGGTATCAAACAGTAGAGACAGTACAAAGGCAAGCATTGCTTATGCCGAAGCGTTGGGACCAAAACTTGGATATGTGTTTCTGAGCATCAGAATTTCGCAGTTTTGGCTAGGGGTTTCAAAATTACATGAATCATCATACAAAACAAGCGAGTGATGGGGATGAATTGTCATAACTGAATATGATAAAGGACAATGAATGTTGATGATGAAAGTTCTTGAATATATTGTGATACAGAAAGTTAAATTATTGTGATAATATTTTGCAATATGAAACTAATTAATCGCACAAACTTCTTCAAAGTATATTCTTTTAACATGATTAATACAAATGAATATTCTTTTGGTGATGAACATTATAGAAATATGATAGAAGAAGTATTTCAGATATATATGACAAAACAAATTCTTGCAAATTTGTAATCTCTTTGAGCAGTGGTATAATGTTAGAGATTTCAAAGGCGTTAAATCTTGTATATGTTTAAACTATATAGAAAAGTATAAAGAGTTGAAAATGGAGTTTATTCAGAATATTTCAATATTATTTCAATACATGAGCTGTATATAGCTTCATATAACAGTTTAAAATGTGATGCAATTCTCAACCCTTGTACCATCCAACATCTCTTATGAGTTTATGTATATCAATCATTACAAATTTTTTCACAGAAAAAACAAACATTGCATCCAAAATCTATAATCAGAGTTTGAATATATTTAGAACCAAAATTGAGGGAATTACTTTAATTGCAAGAACTATTGACTATTAGTACCACTATTTGTGACATTAAGAATGGTTAGATCCGATGACGCTATGAGAATGAGTGGGCGCTATAAGAGCCCTACTCTAAGGTCCTGTGGTTTTTCTGAGAGTGTTTGCCAGAGATTTGTTGCTCATCCTGTGCTTGTCTGGGGAACTTTCAAACAATTCCTCGTCTATCACTGGAAACAGCAAACACTCCCATGAATCATGCATAATTCTGCCCTCTGGTGGCAAGGGTTCATACACTTGAAAGACTTTGTTTTCAAGATATAACACTAATTGCACTAATTCCATGACTTTTGCATGGTTTCTGAGATATTGCACTAATTCTATGACTTCTACATGTTTTTCAATGATGCTGCATGAGTTTTGCATGACAAACCGAACAAGGTTTTGAGTGTATAAACATGAATTAAATGCCCCAAAATTTAGAAAAAAACATGCAAACAAGATCAAGGTTAATTAATGGTTATTTCACACAAAAATGCAAAATTAAGGAATTGATGGTCAAAAACGTGCTTGGTCTTTATGGAAAACAGTCCAGGAAGTGATAATTGTACAAAAAGCATGCACTAAGGACCGAAAGAGAATTTAGTTAAAACATGAAGAAGTCACTGAAAACGAGTTTTTCGAGTTCAAAACGATCTAGAATGGGAAAGTGCCTAGTAAGGCCGAAGAAGGTCTAGTTGATAATGGATATGAACAGTTTAAGGTATGCATCAACTGACTTAAAATGCGGTAAACAGGTAATTTTACCAGATCTAAACATACTCCAAACAAATTGAACGGGATAAGCACGAGGGTGACGTACTGAGAACTGTGGATAAACGTTCTGGTGTCGCAGTTTAATAAAATATGAACAAAAGTTACTCGTTTCAATCCTGTTTGAGGTCGTTTGGGGATTATTTTAAGACAAGGTAGATCGTAGTTTGACTCAGGTATAAACCTTTAACATGTATCAAGAAAAGCCTACATGGAACTGCATATAGTTTATTATTTTCAGTTATTGCTCAAGTCGAGGAAGTTGAATTTGGTATTAGGAGCTTTTCCAGGAGCACCACGAACATTGATTAGCATTCAGTCAATGCTTTCTTCCTTCCAGCTCAGTCTTATAACTCTCATCTAGCTTCTGTTCCAATTAGCAAAAATCCCCAGGTTCAGGTGGCCGTTGAAAAGTGATTTGGAATATCAGTTTTGACTGAAAACCAAACACTTATAGAAATGGAGAGTGCAAGTATGATCACTTTTGAAATTGAGTCGCTGAGTGCACAACTAACTCTGATTGCATCCAATCAGGCTTGTTCCTTCCTAGCCCATGTATTTGGCTAATCGGAACAGAGCCTTGATCGGAGTAACATGACTGAGCTGCTGCTGTGGGAGGGAATTACTAAGGTCATGCTCATTCAGTCACTTGTACACTAAATCTTTTACTTACAGAAACAAAGGAACAAAGTGTCCACAGCCATGCTGTACACGTTGAAAAACGACGAGGCAATCAGGAAAGAGCCGAACACCAGGAACTGTGAACAAAATTTGAGAACTTAAACTTCCTGACATGTTAATTATCTAAATTGAAGAGAAGACAAAAGAATAATTATCTATCAAATCAGAACGAGGACAAACCTAAGTGTTAGTAAGGTTTCATTTTATGTTTCAAGAATAAATAAGTTTCTGTTTGCCAGTTCCAAAGTCAGCATAAAACCGAATGATTCCCAGTAGAATATCCTCATAATCTATACCACTGAGCTATGTAACCTTTTAATAGGAAGTAGCACATATGCATATATATATTTATACCTTCATTATTTTCAACTGACTTAAACAATTGGATAAAATTTAAAAAATTGTTGTTATTATCACAACATTAGATCTTCATCACTAAGATATTAAAAATGACTGATGTATTTGTTCACCTACCACATCTTTTATTGAAATAATTGGTTTTGATCAAAGATACTTGGAAATAAAGAAAACTAAGAGTTTTATAGATGATCAACTTCTTTATTGTCGAATAAGTTCATCATCCATAAAACTCCTGGACTTCATGATATTTCAAAACTTCTAAAGGCTCTCAAGCAGTTGATTCCAAGTGAGTGAGGGAGTTATTGTTTAGTGCCGCTTGGGCAATATTGCAGCCATTAGCGGCAAGTAGTTGATTCCAAAAGGATTCACTTAATACAATATCTCTTTTATCATAACATGGGTATTCATCCCCCAAAAACTTAGAAATGACTGATTGGTTATTCTCAGAACGATCCACCTACCACGACGGGAACGAGGGAGTAGTTAAGACTGGGCACGTAGTTCTCAAGGACGGACGTTTTACCGTTGAACCAGAAATATGCAGCAACACCTACAACATCAGATTCATAACTGTAAGACATTTCATTTTATATGAAATATGACATTAGGCAGACATAGTATCACAGCTTGGGATTTGAACAGCTGGCCAATTGAATATGGCCGGTAGTGCACCCCTGACTATCTGAATTGGGTTTATTTTCCATAAGTTATAAGTCCGATAATCTAGACCATTAGCAGGAATCTCAAACACTCCAACCGATCCCAGAAAAAAACAGAATTGAAACGAATCAAATGAATGTATTTTGCAATCAGTTTGGAACAGTCTGATCTCAAGAAAATACCCCAAAGTCTTGATATGAGCTGATGTATTTTGGTATCTCAGTTTTTATTTTTGGCACATTCTGAGGGTCAGGGATTTAATGTTTCAAAGAAAAACTTTAAGTATGAGTTGAACAGCCAGTTTTTTTTTGGCTTACACAAAATATTAATGTTTGATTTCAATACAGATTTTCCTTATAAAGAATGCCAGGATTGTATACAGCATCGGAACATGTGGCCTTGTCATGAGAGACCAAAACATGGTGACAAGATGGCATTTCAACATCAACATAAACTATCAAATATTAGGAAGATCTTTATTTGTTAAAAATAGGAAAATGGATTCCCAAAATGTATACTCTAAAACATGTACCTACCTATGGCCCCTGTCACCATCAGTTTGCTGATGAACATGATGAAATCTGCAACTTTGTCCAAAACAAAAGTTCTGAAAAAGAAATTTGTTTGAAAAGACATAATTAACATTAAAATAAGAAACTATGTTAAATATCATTCAACAAGTTGTACGTACAATAAAAGTACCGAGGGTACAGAAGCTCACCTTAAAATGAATGATGTGGTAAAATGGTTTGTGTAACCATCTTTTATATGATAATTGATTATGGCTGCCATCATGATTTTTTTATCTTTTAAAATGCTATTCTTCTGTTGGAAACCACTAGAGCTTGAACAAACATTAATACAAGAATGATATAATCATGATTTGTTAACAAGCAGTAGGTTTTTGTATAATTTTGTTGTATATCTATGGCTAAATTGGTGACTATCTTGGACTTTTTAATCTTCAAAATGCTACTTTTATGTGGGCATCTGTATTAATTTCATTATGATATCTTGATTGGTTTAGGAGTATTCATTTAGTCACACTCTCAACTTCCAAAGAACTAAAAAGATGATGCACATAAACATTTGGAATATATCCCTCTGACACAAATCACAAATTCAGCTAGTGATATGTCTCATGTAATTCTAACTGAAGATTTCTGAATATCTTAAATCTTGACATATGTTGGTGCAATCTGATTGGTCAGAATAGGCTAGCAACTTGGGGGTTTATGCTAATTACTAGATATGATGACCTATGATGACCTCTTGCACCTGCATGTAGCTTATGTAACTTATCCTCTTATGTAAGTTACTGTTATTCCATATAGTGAGTGTTCTCCCCTCATTTCAATATGCAATACAGATACTCTTTAGAGGAGAGTTGCAGGAGAGGGGCTGGAAGGATAGGAGGGGAAAGGGGGGGGGGGGGGGGGGGGGGGGAAGGGTGGTTGGGGAGGATAGAAGAGAGGTTTGCAATGGAAGGACAGGAGAAAAAAAGGGAGGTGGGAAAGGGGGGATAGAAGGGGTGGGGGTAGAAGAGAGGTTTGCAATGGAAATAATCTGGAGGTCAACTCAGTAATATGTTTATTGAAGTATCTTAACTAACAGAGAGAATTGGTGAGAAAGACTTTGTAAAAAAATAATTGTTCAGACAGCTGTTCAATTAGTTTTGAAGATGAATATTAAATGATATCTTTTATTAGCATATTAAAAAAAATAAAAGATAATTTGTTATTCATTAACCAAAATTTTCAATTTGGAATAAATTAATTGCATGGGAACAAAGGAGTAAAAAACCTAACAGTTAGTGTTGGGAGTGAACAAATTTAATCATTTTAAATGCTTTTGAAAAGGATTTGTTTGAATTGAATGATCATTATAATTATCTAGATAATCATTGTTCAGACCGTAATCAGATATAGATGATTAAAAAATTTATATTTATCCCTCACTGGCTATGTTATTTGCCATATATGAAGTGTCAGGAATTATGTAACCCACTGATGGAGTGAACAACTTTTATCATTTTATGTTTTATTAAAAAGGATTTATTAAAACAGTCATGCTTCAGGCTGTTCGCAGATAAAGATGATTCATACATTTTTTTGTAACTGTATTTATAGTGTTGATAAATATTACAACAAGCGTATCAATACAAATATAATGACATTGATTTGATTGATCAGGAAATGTATTCTTTTCAATGAATTTTATGAAATCTAATTGAAAATTCAATATAATTGACATATTGACCATCTTGGATTCTTGATAATAAAATAAATGCGTCTTTGTCAGGAATCACTATATAAAAAAATACTCACTTTTCAGAATGATATCTTAATTGATTTAATAGGAGTAGTACTTGGCCTGAAATCTAATTGAAAAATAATGACTTCTATGATGACATGTTGTTCCCAGAACCCCTTCAGCATGATACAATTATCATTTAGTTTTACAGGTATTTATCAAACACATGGTATTGGAACTGGAACCTGATACAAAATACCTCTATTATTAACTTATCATGTAGATTACAGTACATAAAAGCAGATTCTTGACTTGTTAATATTAACTCATCGTGCAGATTGTTGTACACAAAAGCTGATTCTTGACTTGTTTAAATTGTTATTTGTAAAAAGTATTACTTTTAATAGAATACAAGTATACTTTTCATAAAGACAATTTATATACTTTCCATAAAGTCCATTATGTTCTATTTATCAATTAGGTCATGATTACTATGCAATATACAAGCAGGCAGGGCTGCTAGCCCCAGATCCTTAAGGAGAGTGTAGCAATTTGTGTATTTGGCTTTGTGTACGTATATTTGGAGAAGCATCCTAGTGTGCTGAGCATGTAAACCTGAACTCTGGCTAAGCCCTTATGTGTGGTATTAAAAGACTTGACATGAGAGAACATGAATTGTTGTGAAAAATATATATAATTTCACAAAATATAGTTAGCTTATGTCCTAAATTGATTTTGTGTCAAGAAGAACTTCTGTTAGATATAGAAATGGTACAAATATGAGTAAAACACAGGAACTGGAACCTGATGCAAAATAACTCTTTCCACATCAACTTATCATGTAGATTGCTAAACACAAAGCTTATTGTTGACAAGTTTTGTGTAAGTTGTTATTCTTAAAAAGAACATATCACTGTCATGAGAATACAAGTCTAATTTCCATAACTCTTATTGCATACACATGGCCATATAGCATAATGCTCTACCATATCAGGTCAGGTTGATTATGCAACAGACTAGCAGCTGAGACTGTGATGCTAGCAGCCTGTATTGGGATGTGTATTAGAAAAGCATAGGAATATCTGAACTCTGGTTGACCCCTTTTGTGTGGTATTAAAAGGAATATAAGGGAGATACCATTGTTTAAAATTCAACATGATGTTTAATGTCATTGGGTTTTTGCAGCTAGTTTATGCAGCCATAAATATTTTAAACAAATTAATTAATTATGTTTGTCTTTCATCTTAATGTTTTAGAAACACTTAAAAATATAGAACAACTTGCATGACAATCTTAAATATTTCATATTCAAGATAATATTATGATTAGTAAGTTCAAATTAGTGAATTTATATAGTGCGAGTGATCACTTGATGAAAGCTTAAAATTTAGTAATAATGATGTGTCATCTGCAGCTGAAAAGTCAATATGGCTGCTATCGCGGCCATCTTTGATTCTCAAAACTGAAACGGCTACCTTTGTTGGATTAATCACTATAGGTATAACATACTACAATATGAAAATGATATCTAGATTGGTTTAGGAGAAGTAGTCATTTTCATGAAATCTAATTGAAAATTCAATATGGCTGCCATGGCGGCCATCTTGGATTCTCAAAACTGAAACGTCAACCTTTCTGTGAGGAATCACCATAGGTATAACATACTACAATTTCAGAATGATATCTAGATTGGTTTAGAAAGAGTAGTCTTTTCATGAAATCTAATTGAAAATTTAATATGGCTGCCATGGCGGCCATCTTGGATTCTCAAAACTGAAACGTCTACCTTTCTGTGAGGAATCACCATGGGTATAACATACTACAATTTCAGAATGATATCTGCATTCGTTTAGGAGGAGTAGTCTTTTTCGTAAAATTTAATTGAAAATTCAATATGGCTGCCATGGCGGCCATCTTATATTCTCAAAACTGAAACGTCTACCTTTCTGTGAGGAATCACCATGGGTATAACATACTACAATTTCAGAATGATATCTGGATTCGTTTAGGAGGAGTAGTCTTTTTCCTGAAATCTAATTGAAAATTCAATATGGCTGCCATGGCGGCCATCTTGGATTCTCAAAACTGAAAAGTCTACCTTTCTGTGAGGAATCACCATGGGTATAACATACTACAATTTCAGAATGATATCTGGATTCGTTTAGGAGGAGTAGTCTTTTTCCTGAAAGTTTACGGACGGACGGACAGACGGACGGACGGACGGACGGACGTACATACTGAAGATACCTTGTGCAGTTTTTTAGTCCATCAACATTGTGGGGTGGATTAATCTGTATACTTAAACATTGTGGGCCACACTTCACTGTACTTATGAGAGTGACATTCTGGGGTTGCAAGTCCAAATGTACTTGTGGGGTGCATATGGATCAACATTCTGGGGTTGCAAGTCCAAAGGTACTTGTGGGGTGCACAGGATCAACATTCTGGGGTTGCAAGTCCAAATGTACTTGTGGGGTTTAAATGACAACTTTCTAAGGAAATTAAGATAAACAGTATGGGGTTACCAGTCCAAATTACTTGTGGGGTTTAATTCAGTTGACTCTAGAAAAGAAAAGGAAACAACATTCTGGGGTTGCCAGTCCAAAACCACTTGTGGGATTCACAGGATCAACATTATGGGGTTGCCAGTCTAAATGTACTTGTGGGGTTTAAATGACAACTTGCTAAGGAAATTAAGATAAACATTATGGGGTTGCAAGTCCAAATTACTTGTGGGGTTTAAATCAGTTGACCCTAGACAAGAAAAGGAAACAACATTCTGGGGTTGCCAGTCCAAAACCACTTGTGGGGTTCACAGGATCAACATTATGCGTATGGGCAAATGTACTTGTGGGGTTTAAATGACAACTTGCTGGTGAAGTTAAGGAACATAATGGGGCCATCAGTCCAAATGTACTTGTGGGGTTTAAATGATAACTTGCTAAGGAAATTAAGATAACATTCTGGGGTTGCCAGTCCAAAACCACTTGTGGGGTTCACAGAATCAACATTATGGAGTTGCCAGTCTAAATGTACTTGTGGGGTTTAAATGACAACTTGCTGGTGAAATTAAGATAAACATTATGGGGTTGCCAGTCCAAATAATTTGTGGGGTTTAAATCAGTTGACTCGAGAAAAGAAAAGAAACAACATTCTGGGGTTGCCAGTCCAAAACCACTTGTGGGGTTCACAGGATCAACATTATGGGGTTGCCTGTCTAAATGTACTTGTGGGGTTTAAATGACAACTTGCTAAGGAAATTAAGATAAACATTATGGGGTTGTAAGTCCAAATAACTTGTGGGGTTTAATTCAGTTGACTCTAGAAAAGAAAAGGAAACAACATTCTGGGGTTGCCAGTCCAAAACCACTTGTGGGGTTCACAGGATCAACATTATGGGGTTGCCAGTCCAAATGTACTTGTGGGGTTTAAATCAGTTGACTCGAGAAAAGAAAATGAAACATTCTGGGGTTGCCAGTCCAAAACCACTTGTGGGGTTCACAGGATCAACATTATGGGGTTGCCAGTCTAAATGTACTTGTGGGGTTTAAATGACAACTTGCTAAGGAAATTAAGATAAACATTATGGGGTTGCCAGTCCAAATTACTTGTGGGGTTTAAATCAGTTGACCCTTGAGAAGAAAAGGAAACAACATTCTGGGGTTGCCAGTCCAAAACCACTTGTGGGGTTCACAGGATCAACATTATGGGTATGGGCAAATGTACTTGTGTTTAAATGACAACTTGCTGGTGTAGTTAAGGAACATTATGGGGCCATCAGTCCAAATGTACTTGTGGGGTTTAAATCAGTTGACTCGAGAAATGAATGTGAAACATTCTGGGGTTGCCAGTCCAAAACCACTTGTGGGGTTCACAGGATCAACATTATGGGGTTGCCAGTCTAAATGTACTTGTGGGGTTTAAATGACAACTTGCTAAGGAAATTAAGATAAACATTATGGGGTTGCCAGTCCAAATTACTTGTGGGGTTTAAATCAGTTGACCCTAGACAAGAAAATGAAACAACATTCTGGGGTTGCCAGTCCAAAACCACTTGTGGGGTTCACAGGATCAACATTATGGGGTTGCCAGTCCAAATGTACTTGTGGGGTTTAAATGACAACTTGCTGGTGAAATTAAGAAACATAATGGGGCCATCAGTCCAAATGTACTTGTGGGGTTTAAATGACAACTTGATAAGGAAATTAAGATAAACATTATGGGGTTGCCAGTCCAAATTACTTGTGGGGTTTAAATCAGTTGACTCGAGAAAAGAAAATGAAACATTCTGGGGTTGCCAGTCCAAAACCACTTGTGGGGTTCACAGGATCAACATTATGGGGTTGCCAGTCTAAATGTACTTGTGGGGTTTAAATGACAACCTGCTAAGGAAATTAAGATAAACATTATGGGGTTGCCAGTCCAAATTACTTGTGGGGTTTAAATCAGTTGACCCTTGAGAAGAAAAGGAAACAACATTCTGGGGTTGCCAGTCCAAAACCACTTGTGGGGTTCACAGGATCAACATTATGGGTATGGGCAAATGTACTTGTGTTTAAATGACAACTTGCTGGTGAAGTTAAGGAACATTATGGGGCCATCAGTCCAAATGTACTTGTGGGGTTTAAATCAGTTGACTCGAGAAATGAATGTGAAACATTCTGGGGTTGCCAGTCCAAAACCACTTGTGGGGTTCACAGGATCAACATTATGGGGTTGCCAGTCTAAATGTACTTGTGGGGTTTAAATGACAACTTGCTAAGGAAATTAAGATAAACATTATGGGGTTGCCAGTCCAAATTACTTGTGGGGTTTAAATCAGTTGACCCTAGACAAGAAAATGAAACAACATTCTGGGGTTGCCAGTCCAAAACCACTTGTGGGGTTCACAGGATCAACATTATGGGGTTGCCAGTCCAAATGTACTTGTGGGATTTAAATGACAACTTGCTGGTGAAATTAAGATAAACATTATGGGGCCATCAGTCCAATTGTACATGTGGGGTTTAAATCAGTTGACTCGAGAAATGAAAGTGAAACAACATTCTGGCTTCAGTATTGTTTTATTAATACACAATGAAACAGTTCCTGACCAAAGAATTGATGAAGACCCGAATAATAAGGTTGCCCATAATAAAGGAAATGATATCACACTTTGATTAAAGAAAAAACTTTCTTAAACCTATGTTGTAATTACTATTTTCATTAAAGGTGAAAAAGGGAAAGTGTTTACATTCTTGCTTGTACTTGGCAGAACAAATAATATAGATGTATATAGCTTGCACTTCTATTTGGACTTTCAAAATATGGAAGAAAAATTATATTTTAATAAAAAAAATCAATATGATTTTGTTCCAATTTTGATCATGTATGAGGTGATGTTTATTTATTCAGTTACAATTAGGTTCCAACAACTAAAGATTAATCTTATTTTTTTACAACAATGAGGCCAGACATTTTTTTGGGGGTTTACGGAATTCAGAGTAAAAATAAAAGGTTGGTAGGTAGGAACAAAAATAAAAATAAAATTTGTTTTTCAAATTTGTTCCCCCATTTAGAGTAATAAATTTAGGTCGGTAGGGGGGAAAAAAGAGAAAAATGGTATTTAATTTTATTAATACAGAATTAGATGGTGATATTTGGATATAAATTAATGACAAATATTATTATTTTATTTTATAAAAATTTTTGAATAGGCGGTAAAAAAAGAAGACTGTTTTTAATTTCCATTTTAAAGGTCGGGAGGCTCCGTAAACCAATTTTAAGAAAAAGTGTGGCCTGAGTTAACTTTATCAGACCAGTTTATCAAATAATGACGCTGTCATAACTGGTGTCATAAAATAAAACATGGCTCAGAAATTTCAAAATATATATATAAAATGTACAAAACAGGGTCACTTATTTGTGAAACATGCCAAAATTTTAAGACAACTTAGCATTAGCTCCTTAGCAAAACACACTCGGCAAAACTATGAAAAAATGCAACTCCCATCTGGGTCACACAGATAAGGCTTTAGTTCCTTTAAAGTAATGCAGTGTACCCTTTACAATCTTAAGCTGCTAATAATTATCACTCTTGTTTGATATTCACTATGCCCTATGACATGAACCTATCTGACCTTAAGGCTTGATCAGCTAAAAATAAACATTTTTGGCACTGACATAGTATATAAAATCACAAAATATACTCTTAGTATTCACTACAACAGATGAATGAATTATGAATTATTTGTCCCCCTTCTCTCTTTTAGCATCATAATGCTAAGCTTTTTCTTAATCGTGTCCCTCTTGCGCTTGAAAATATGACCCTGTCTCTTTTCGCTTTTTCTCATAACTGACTCAATCGTTTTTTTGTCCCGGCAGTTTGCCTGTTTTGAAATCATCACAAAACAGCAACATAAGTTCATCAATTTCTTCCTGACTCCACTTCTGTCTTGTTAAGTTCTTTTTATCTTTGTCTGAGGACCTTCATCATCTCCATATTCCTGTGGCATCTCAAGGGCCTCAGGAATCACTGGTCTGTCCACGGTCTGTTCTCTTTCCACAGGAACATCCTCCATGATTTCTATCAAAAGAACCATAAGAAATATACTGTAATGAACACAACATAATTGTTAATGAAAAACGTTCATTAAAGATCACATAAAATGTATTTTTCATAAGAATGACAGACTAGTATCTCAATGTACATTATCAAATGAGCATGAAAGCAAGACAAAATAAACTTTCATTTGATTATTAAGAGAATGTTTAAATCGTGATTTGCAATTATCGGAAGAAAAAGCCAGATTGAGGTGATTTTAATTCTGGCTGCCGGGGTTCAATAAGGCGGTTTAAAAAATAAATAAAAAAGCCGTATTTAAGTTATTTATGGGCCGATTTCTGAAGTTGAAAATCTAGCAATTGTCAAACTGAAATCCCATTTTAATGAACCTGAATGTGACCATATGGCCTGACATCTTACCTTTAAGAAAGTATACAAAGAAGAGAAGACTGTCCAGTGTCGAGCGAGGCTCCAGGAGGCCGAGAAGACGAGAAGACTGTTCAGTGTCGAGCGAGGCTCCATGAGGGTCTGAAGACTGTTCAGTGTCGAGCGAGGCTCCAGGAGGACGAGAAGACTGTCCAGTGTCGAGCGAGGCTCCAGGAGGACGAGAAGACTGTCCAGTGTCGAGTGAGGCTCCAGGAGGACGAGAAGACTGTTCAGTGTCGAGCGAGGCTCCATGAGGGTCTGAAGACTGTTCAGTGTCGAGCGAGGCTCCATGAGGGTCTGAAGACTGTTCAGTGTCGAGCGAGGCTCCAGGAGGACGAGAAGACTGTCCAGTGTCGAGTGAGGCTCCAGGAGGGTCTGAAGACTGTTCAGTGTCGAGCGAGGCTCCAGGAGGGTCTGAAGACTGTTCAGTGTCGAGTGAGGCTCCAGGAGGACGAGAAGACTGTTCAGTGTCGAGCGAGGCTCCATGAGGGTCTGAAGACTGTTCAGTGTCGAGTGAGGCTCCAGGAGGACGAGAAGACTGTTCAGTGTCGAGCGAGGCTCCATGAGGGTCTGAAGACTGTTCAGTGTCGAGCGAGGCTCCATGAGGGTCTGAAGACTGTTCAGTGTCGAGCGAGGCTCCATGAGGGTCTGAAGACAGTTCAGTGTCGAGCGAGGCTCCAGGAGGACGAGAAGACTGTCCAGTGTCGAGTGAGGCTCCAGGAGGGTCTGAAGACTGTTCAGTGTCGAGCGAGGCTCCAGGAGGGTCTGAAGACTGTTCAGTGTCGAGCGAGGCTCCATGAGGGTCTGAAGACTGTTCAGTGTCGAGCGAGGCTCCAGGAGGACGAGAAGACTGTCCAGTGTCGAGTGAGGCTCCAGGAGGACGAGAAGACTGTTCAGTGTCGAGCGAGGCTCCATGAGGGTCTGAAGACTGTTCAGTGTCGAGCGAGGCTCCATGAGGGTCTGAAGACAGTTCAGTGTCGAGCGAGGCTCCAGGAGGACGAGAAGACTTTCCAGTGTCGAGTGAGGCTCCAGGAGGGTCTGAAGACTGTTCAGTGTCGAGCGAGGCTCCAGGAGGGTCTGAAGACTGTTCAGTGTCGAGCGAGGCTCCATGAGGGTCTGAAGACTGTTCAGTGTCGAGCGAGGCTCCAGGAGGACGAGAAGACTGTCCAGTGTCGAGTGAGGTTCCAGGAGGGTCTGAAGACTGTTCTGTCTGGTCACAGATCCATTCCAGATCTTGAAAATACGCTTTAAGTGTCGCAGGTTTTCTCTTAAGGTAGCCTGAAATGAGAATTGCTAATAAGAATTAGTAATGTAAAAGTATAAAGTAAGATTGGGCATTTTTTAATCTTATGATAAAGTTATTTCTTTGCAAGATTTTATGCCCATATTTTTTGGGGTAGGATAATGAAATTTACGAATGTTAATGGTCATCTAACACAGATGTTATTCCCAAAATTTGAGCTTCCTAACAGTAATGGTTTTCGGGAAAAGGCCAAAATAAAATGTCAAAAGTTTACGGACGACGCCAGACAACGTCCCATGCCATAAGCCCATCTGGTCATAAAGACCCGATGAGCTAAAAATGGAAAATGACTTTTAAAATATATTTTAGAGAATGACAAATAAACTTATTACACAACTTACATTCATGAAAAGCAAAAGATCATGAGTAATATTTCATGAAACTTGGAAAGTAAATAAAACATCAACAAAGTCATCAGTCCTGTAGCTCATCAGGCTTTGTGTTGTTGAAGACTTAAACAATTTTTTCCTTAAGATGAGACATCCCTTGTCAAGGTTTCAAAACAAAAACTGAAGTTCAGTGTCAGTGCAAAGTATTGCCAAAAGTGATTGATTTGATCTTAATGGTGTAGTCATATTTGCCATTTTATGATGCAACATTGTACAAAGTTGGAAGAAAATTTCAGGTCACAAATACAAGGTTAACTCAGTCCAAAATGTTAAGTTTTGAGGGCTACAGACAAAGGACACTGTTGGACGAAGGTCCATACAATTAGCTCATCTGGCCTGATTGAAAGGTCTGATGAGATAACAAAAGCAATAAAAACATGCACATTGAAAAAAATATCAAACAAGTATGCTTAGGACAGGTGCACAGTTAGTTCAGACAACCTAAACTTCGGTTTATGTGCGATGGTAGCGCACCCGAAGTTTAGAGTCCCAAGCCTATTGTATCATGAGAAGTGGTCTGTCAGTTTTCTGTTTCAGAGCATTTTAACTTCTAAGTTTGTAAAAACGAAAGATCTAACATAAATTGACACACGGATTGAAAGATAAAATCTATCTAGGATATAGTTGCCAAATTGTTTTCGATCTGTATGTCGATTTATGTTAGATTTTCGTTTTCACAAGCTTGGAGGCAAAAATCGACAAAATCGTTCCGCCTTAAAATCAGGGCGGAAGCTACTCATGATAAATAGGCTTCAGACCCTAGACGTCGACGTCTAGAAAGCTGGACTAGTGCACAGTACTTCCAATATTTGTGTTTTTGTGTCCCTCCTTTAAAGTAAATAATTAATATTAAATTTGATTTACATTTAATAAAATGTGTTTCCATTTGGTGGGAGATATAATTAATTAGGCAGTCTGATGCCACATGTCATAGTCAGACAGGATAATCTTTTCTTTTTATCTCAATAAATTAATACACAAACTTGTATTTATTTCTAGATAAAAACTGAAAAACAAACAACACCTGAATACAAACAAATCAAACAATAGTTGTTTGGCCTTACGCAATGCAATGTTTTGGTACTTCTCAGAGTTACCATGTAATTTCACAAATTTAGCTTCCTTGATGCTGAACCTATTGACAAAAATAAATTTGTGATTTAAATGTAACACAAATTGTGATAAATATATTTTAAGCAGTCATGGTAGAGACACAATCACAGTCTACTAATTATTGAAGTGATATGTTTCAGTCATTCAGGGATTGGGAAGGCAGGGGCCATGGGCCATTTTGCACATTCATAGAAAAAATGGCCCATTAAAATTTTGAAATTTACTATTGATATAAGGGCAATGGCCCATTCAATATTCATAAAATGACTAAAACCCCTTAAAATGGCCCATTATCAAAGATGTCTTTCCCAATCACTGGTCATTTACAAATACGTACCAGGTATTGCTAGTCATGAGTGTGTACTTTGTAAGATAAAGAAACAAAGACAATAATGTTACAAACTGATATTGAAATATTTCAGAAATATTTTGCTCATGCATTACTTAATGTTTTTGTAATATACGAATTGGAATTATATGTAGTCTCCATTATACTAAATGCTGATATGTACATGTACTCACCATGCATCATCACTCTTTGAGTAAACTCCTATATGTCCATGTGTTCCTGGCCCAACCTTCACTGGCCACAACACCTTCGAAGGTAGACCAGGAAGGGATGCAAATCCGAAACCCTCCACCATGACTTCTGGAATACAGTAATGCAAAAATCATAAATTAAATTATCTACTCGGCTACTATTTATCAAAAATTGCAAATAACAAAACAGTTTGCCAGTGTATTATTCTATTGCCATGCATTACCAGTGTATAAAATAGATTTGAAACCTAGCCTGTCCTGAAAATTAATTGGTCAATTCCAAAGGGGAAAATAAAGAAAAAAATTGAAAAGTTACCAGTCCTGACAAAAAAGGAACCAGTCCTGGCAAAAAGTAGCCAGTCAAGGACTGGCGGACGGGCTATATTTTATACACTGGCATTACTCGACTTTCGATCATTATTTCTTGATATTTTACATATTGAACACCTCAGGATTAAGCGAATAAAAGCTAGATGAAAAATGAGATTATCTGACCTTTAAGGTCTGATTAGCTTAAAATTCATAAAATAGCATTAAAATAGCCAAGTAGTTAAAATTCTTTGTATTTATAAATTATATCTTTATCCCATTTAATTACCATGGTCCCAGACCCTACTGTACCACTTCTATTAAATGCTTAACAAAGTTAGTATGGTTTTAAACCTTAATTTTTTATTATTTGAATGCATTTCCAAGTTGCATCTGTGCGACAGCAAAAACAGTCATTGGGGTTCTCTCTTAGAATTGGTGAAGAATACATCACAAAATATTTTTCTGTAATATGCAAATATAATATAACAGAACAAAAAATCTTAATTTCTTTGAAATCAACTTTTGAATGAAATACTCCAATAAATTATCAAGATCGTTATTCGTATGTCTTTGTTACTGAATCTCAACAGGAATATATTTATAGACAGCCATGTACTGGCGGAGGCTAAAGATACACTTGCACAAAAGTCAACCTAGTAAATGCATTTAAACATATAATCACATAAAAAAAATTCCCTTGCATATTTTCAAAGTTTTCTATGATATAATGAAGTTTTTAAAAGCTTTATTTTTAAAAATTACTTGTTAGAGGGGCAAAATAGTAAATTTTAACAAAATTCATAACAAAAACGCATCATTGATTCAAACAGATTGCCTTCTTACATAATTGTCAATGGCAATCAAAATAAAAACCTGCGAGTTAAAACCAGTGACAGTTTGCGCAACTTTCTGTCAATTCAGGGGTATTGCACGGTTTAAAGTATGTGAATATCATTGTACCTCCATCAAACAACCTAAGAAGTGGCATATGGTTTACAAATATGAATTACCCGATGGGCACTCTGATCACTGATGATATTTTAAGTGTGCCATTTTAATTTCAGGTGTGCCTCTGATTTTAAAAAAAATCTTCATTTTACATTGTCTGTAAATCTCAGATAATAGTAGCCATGTAAATAACAATCAAGCTCTGAAATGCAACATCTATCATGTATACCTCAAACTATGGTAACATTGGTTGTTTACAAAATTTAGAAAACGTTTAGAACGATAAAAGAAAAAAAAACATTGCTGTATTCTGCAATATATGTCCTTATATAAATTTGCATTACTGCTATTCTATGGCCATTCTCCAAATGATGGGATCAGACATGAGAAATGTCATAATAATAACTGTTATTTCTTGATAAATGTCTTTCCTGAAAATTCATTTCAATTCTTCAATTATTCTTATCGATCAATAAAATACTGTGAGTTTGATTTAACACGAGTTATAATCGGCGATTATCACTACTGTACGAGAATCACCATGAAAAGATCATTGATTGCAATGAATGCATGTACATCTGTCAATAAATGGTGTTGGAGATTAAAACCACACATGAAGGCAATTAATTCATAAGGATATTTACATATTAATGTATTATACAGTATATAAAGGATAAAAAAAGCCAACTTTGTTTAACAAAATGACAAAATAAAATCGTAGTTTCCAGCCTCGCGATCATGCTCTCAGTACTGCAATGACATTTATTTGTAATTCCCGTCATAGTTTTTCTTGGTTGGACAATTGTAGCAAAAGTATATATATATTCTTGAAAAATCCCCTAATATCACTGTCAGTAAATAAATATACAATTACATCTCTTGAATCAATAACAAAATCATTTCTCACAGCGAGAAGTCGTCCGATGCATTGCGTGGTTCCCTCATATCATAAAATAACATCAAAATGAAACAGGTGATTTGATTGGTCTTTATAGGGAGATCCATGTGTCTTGTCCAATCAGAACGTGTAATGCAGACAGGTCATCGCGTCACAGTAATGGCTGTCACTTCTCTTACCGAATGATGATTAAGATTAAAGACTAGATACATGAAGTTTTATTTTGACAATATCTAATTATCGACTGATTAACGCCAAAATTCTAATAGACTTTGGATAATAAATCAAGTGTGCCATACGGGCACGCAGGTAAGAATTTAACTGTGCCATTACGATTTTCACCGTGCCCTCGGCACGATGGCACTAATAATTTCGAACCCTGGGAAGTAACTCATTATTCTTCCAATCTTTGATGGTTTGCTTGTCCGTTTTGCTTCGTGATGAAAAATAATGTTTTACATTAACATTTTTGACCACTGTTTATAAAGTACAACCAAGAGTGAATGCTAAAATTACACAAATAATACACATAGGCCTAACTGAAACTGCAACTCATCCAAAATGTCGGTCATGTTGATTCAGTCGATCAGTTTGATTCAGACCCCACAATGCAGACAAACTCAAGAAATAACATACGTCGTTGATTGATTTTAGCTTTCAAAACATAACATATCGATAGAAAATAGCAATAAGGTTCAGGAAATGCTTTAAAAAAGCAAAACGTAAGATGTACTTCACTACCATTTACATACCTCGTGCAGCCACAGCATACGTCTGTTCCCGCCAAACACATCGGCAAACATCGGCAAATCACGTGACGTTAATCGGGAAAATACATGGGCAACGGAAAAACACGACCGAGAGAGGGCGCTGTTGGAAGCAAAATAACTCGTTTGACGGTCTTGTCCATGGTGAAGCTGGTTGAACTCGTCCATACCATGGACAAAATATGGACAAAACATTGTGGGGTGGATTTTTTTAATGATCATTTTTAGCCCCATTACGTCAAATTATACTTAAATAAATGTGTTTACTTATGGGGTTAACCCCACAAACATGAAAAACCCCACAATCCTTACTTGGACAGAAGAAAAACCCCATAATGTACCTCTCATAAGAGCGGACGGACGGACAGACGGACGACGGACGAAGCGCCACGACATAAGCTCACATTTTCTTTGTAAAGGTGAGCTAATAAAAACAATCCAATTCTAGTTCAACTGGATACCCTATTTTAGGTCGTAAACAACTCCTAAATTTGGTAAATAAATTAATTACAAGAAATCTGATGAAGAAAATGATTTGTGTACCTGACAATGTTTCTCATGATGAGAAAGAATCCATCTTTTGCAGCTGTGCAGAAACTCTTTCCGTAGATAGCAGTCTGGATAATAGAAGATTTTAAATGAGATTTAGAGCTATAAACATTTGTTACATGCCACTGATTTCCAAACACAGTATGTTTATCTCCTCACTATTGAAGAGTTCCCTAAATCTTTCGCCGAGTCACTGCAACTAAACCTTATCACTTTAAGAATGGTTTTGTAACAAGATACAATCAAAGAAAAAGAGTATTTGAATAAAACCCTACTCACCATGATGTATGCGTTCTTGTTGATGAACTTGAGAATCTTCTCCAGACACCAGAAACAACAGCTCATACATCTAGAGACATTCAATCATAATTACATCAAGAATATATAATAATTAACATCCCTGCCAAATCCATCTGTATTAGTTTTTGAGAAAACTTTTACTTAGTGACAAGTGTTTTGACTTATTTTGCAAAAATCAGTTGTTCAGAAAGAAAGGAAGGATTGGGAAAGATTGACATAATTGAAAATGGGCCATTCCTGGGATTTTAATAACTTTTTAATATCAATGGGTCAATGTCCTTAAATTTCAAATTGACATTTTCCTCTGACATTGTTCAACATGGCCCTTGTATTTCCCACTTCCTGAGAAAGTAATAAAATACTTACTTGACAACAAATCTTGCACATTTGTTTTCCGATCCCTTGAGTTTGCGGTCCAGGTAGCCTAGTATGGACCGGATGAGCTGGACGATAGCGATGATAACAGATCCAAACGCCAGGGTACCCAGGTGGTATCTGAAATAGTGGAATATACTGGTATCAATGTGCAAAGACTTGAAATGAAATGATTGCTATTTGATTAATCTTGATGTAGAGGAAAGTTTAGTTAGACATCAGTGGTCAGTCACAGTAGAGAGAGAGAGAAAGAGAGAGGGAGAAAGAGAGAGAGAGAAAGTGAGCGAGAGAGAAAGAGAGAGAGAGAGAAAGAGAGAGATAGAAAGAGAGAGAGAGATAGAAAGAGAAAGAGAAAAAGAGAGAGAAAGAGAGAGAGAGAGAGAGAGAGAGAGAGAGAGAGAGAGAGAGAGAGAGAGAGAGAGAGAGAGAGAGAGAGAGAGAGAGAGAGAGAGAGAGAGAGGCGAGTTTTGTTTAGTAAAAGGGCCACAGACCCATTATACATCAGATTGTACACAAACGGTTATCATACATGAGTACCCGGTGGAAGGAAGATACGAGGCTGAACTCACCTGATGGCCCGGTGGAAGGAACATAAGAGGCTGAACTCACCTAATGGCCCGGTGGAAGGAAGATAAGAGCCTGAACTCAGCTAATGGCCCGGTGGAAGGAAGATAAGAGTCTGAACTCACCTGATGGCCCGGTGGAAGGACGATAAGAGCCTGAACTCACCTAATGGCCCGGTGGAAGGAAGATAAGAGTCTGAACTCACCTGATGGCCCGGCGGAAGGAAGATAAGAGTCTGAACTCACCTGATGGCCCGGTGGAAGGAAGATAAGAGTCTGAACTCACCTGATGGCCCGGTGGAAGGAAGATAAGAGCCTGAACTCACCTAATGACCCGGTGGGAGGAAGATAAGAGTCTGAACTCACCTGATGACCCGGTGGAAGAAGATAAGAGTCTGAACTCACCTGATGGCCCGGCGGAAGGAAGATAAGAGTCTGAACTCACCTGATGGCCCGGTGGAAGGAAGATAAGAGTCTGAACTCACCTGATGGCCCGGTGGAAGGAAGATAAGAGCCTGAACTCACCTAATGACCCGGTGGGAGGAAGATAAGAGTCTGAACTCACCTGATGACCCGGTGGAAGGAAGATAAGAGCGGGGAGGACGGGATATCTTTAGGTTTCTCGTAGGCCCAGTAGTAGGATGCGAAGGCCCCAGCGAGAGTCATCTGACCCAGAGCGATGACGAAGTTCATCAGCCAGAAGAACATGAAGAGCATGTAGAACTGCATGGCCACCGTGTATCTGTAGGAGAAGAGTGAGAAGATTGATAAGATTTCACCCATGAGACAATTTACACAGAACTGCATGGCCACCGTGTATCTGGAGGAGAGGGATAAGATTGATAAGATTTCACCCATGAGACAATTTACACAGAACTGCATGGCCACCGTGTATCTGGAGGAGAGGGATAAGATTGATAAGATTTCACCCATGAGACAATTTACACAGAACTGCATGGCCACCGTGTATCTGGAGGAGAGGGATAAGATTGATAAGATTTCACCCATGAGACAATTTACACAGAATTGCATGGCCACCGTGTATCTGGAGGAGAGGGATAAGATTGATAAGATTTCACCCATGAGACAATTTACACAGAACTGCATGGCCACCGTGTATCTGGAGGAGAGGGATAAGATTGATAAGATTTCACCCATGAGACAATTTACACAGAATTGCATGGCCACCGTGTATCTGGAGGAGAGGGATAAGATTGATAAGATTTCACCCATGAGACAATTTACACAGAACTGCATGGCCACCGTGTATCTGGAGGAGAGGGATAAGATTGATAAGATTGATAAGATTGATAAGATTTCACCCATGAGACAATTTACACAGAACTGCATGGCCACCGTGTATCTGGAGGAGAGGGATAAGATTGATAAGATTGATAAGATTGATAAGATTTCACCCATGAGACAATTTACACAGAACTGCATGGCCACCGTGTATCTGGAGGAGAGGGATAAGATTGATAAGATTGATAAGATTGATAAGATTTCACCCATGAGACAATTTACACAGAACTGCATGGCCACCGTGTATCTGGAGGAGAGGGATAAGATTGATAAGATTTCACCCATGAGACAATTTACACAGAACTGCATGGCCACTGTGTATCTGGAGGAGAGGGATAAGATTGATAAGATTGATAAGATTGATAAGATTTCACCCATGAGACAATTTACACAGAACTGCATGGCCACCGTGTATCTGGAGGAGAGGGATAAGATTGATAAGATTTCACCCATGAGACAATTTACACAGAACTGCATGGCCACCGTGTATCTGGAGGAGAGGGATAAGATTGATAAGATTTCACCCATGAGACAATTTACACAGAACTGCATGGCCACCGTGTATCTGGAGGAGAGGGATAAGATTGATAAGATTGATAAGATTGATAAGATTTCACCCATGAGACAATTTACACAGAACTGCATGGCCACCGTGTATCTGGAGGAGAGGGATAAGATTGATAAGATTGATAAGATTGATAAGATTTCACCCATGAGACAATTTACACAGAACTGCATGGCCACCGTGTATCTGGAGGAGAGGGATAAGATTGATAAGATTGATAAGATTGATAAGATTTCACCCATGAGACAATTTACACAGAACTGCATGGCCACCGTGTATCTGGAGGAGAGGGATAAGATTGATAAGATTGATAAGATTGATAAGATTTCACCCATGAGACAATTTACACAGAACTGCATGGCCACCGTGTATCTGGAGGAGAGGGATAAGATTGATAAGATTTCACCCATGAGACAATTTACACAGAACTGCATGGCCACCGTGTATCTGGAGGAGAGGGATAAGATTGATAAGATTTCACCCATGAGACAATTTACACAGAACTGCATGGCCACCGTGTATCTGGAGGAGAGGGATAAGATTGATAAGATTTCACCCATGAGACAATTTACACAGAACTGCATGGCCACCGTGTATCTGGAGGAGAGGGATAAGATTGATAAGATTGATAAGATTGATAAGATTTCACCCATGAGACAATTTACACAGAACTGCATGGCCACCGTGTATCTGGAGGAGAGGGATAAGATTGATAAGATTGATAAGATTGATAAGATTTCACCCATGAGACAATTTACACAGAACTGCATGGCCACCGTGTATCTGGAGGAGAGGGATAAGATTGATAAGATTTCACCCATGAGACAATTTACACAGAACTGCATGGCCACCGTGTATCTGGAGGAGAGGGATAAGATTGATAAGATTTCACCCATGAGACAATTTACACAGAACTGCATGGCCACCGTGTATCTGGAGGAGAGGGATAAGATTGATAAGATTGATAAGATTGATAAGATTTCACCCATGAGACAATTTACACAGAACTGCATGGCCACCGTGTATCTGGAGGAGAGGGATAAGATTGATAAGATTTCACCCATGAGACAATTTACACAGAACTGCATGGCCACCGTGTATCTGGAGGAGAGGGATAAGATTGATAAGATTGATAAGATTGATAAGATTTCACCCATGAGACAATTTACACAGAACTGCATGGCCACCGTGTATCTGGAGGAGAGTGATAAGATTGATAAGATTTCACCCATGAGACAATTTACACAGAACTGCATGGCCACCGTGTATCTGGAGGAGAGGGATAAGATTGATAAGATTTCACCCATGAGACAATTTACACAGAACTGCATGGCCACCGTGTATCTGGAGGAGAGGGATAAGATTGATAAGATTGATAAGATTGATAAGATTTCACCCATGAGACAATTTACACAGAACTGCATGGCCACCGTGTATCTGGAGGAGAGGGATAAGATTGATAAGATTGATAAGATTGATAAGATTTCACCCATGAGACAATTTACACAGAACTGCATGGCCACCGTGTATCTGGAGGAGAGGGATAAGATTGATAAGATTGATAAGATTGATAAGATTGATAAGATTGATAAGATTTCACCCATGAGACAATTTACACAGAACTGCATGGCCACCGTGTATCTGGAGGAGAGGGATAAGATTGATAAGATTGATAAGATTGATAAGATTTCACCCATGAGACAATTTACACAGAACTGCATGGCCACCGTGTATCTGGAGGAGAGGGATAAGATTGATAAGATTGATAAGATTGATAAGATTTCACCCATGAGACAATTTACACAGAACTGCATGGCCACCGTGTATCTGGAGGAGAGGGATAAGATTGATAAGATTTCACCCATGAGACAATTTACACAGAACTGCATGGCCACCGTGTATCTGGAGGAGAGGGATAAGATTGATAAGATTTCACCCATGAGACAATTTACACAGAACTGCATGGCCACCGTGTATCTGGAGGAGAGGGATAAGATTGATAAGATTGATAAGATTGATAAGATTTCACCCATGAGACAATTTACACAGAACTGCATGGCCACCGTGTATCTGGAGGAGAGGGATAAGATTGATAAGATTGATAAGATTGATAAGATTGATAAGATTGATAAGATTTCACCCATGAGACAATTTACACAGAACTGCATGGCCACCGTGTATCTGGAGGAGAGGGATAAGATTGATAAGATTGATAAGATTGATAAGATTTCACCCATGAGACAATTTACACAGAACTGCATGGCCACCGTGTATCTGGAGGAGAGGGATAAGATTGATAAGATTGATAAGATTGATAAGATTTCACCCATGAGACAATTTACACAGAACTGCATGGCCACCGTGTATCTGGAGGAGAGGGATAAGATTGATAAGATTTCACCCATGAGACAATTTACACAGAACTGCATGGCCACCGTGTATCTGGAGGAGAGGGATAAGATTGATAAGATTTCACCCATGAGACAATTTACACAGAACTGCATGGCCACCGTGTATCTGGAGGAGAGGGATAAGATTGATAAGATTTCACCCATGAGACAATTTACACAGAACTGCATGGCCACCGTGTATCTGGAGGAGAGGGATAAGATTGATAAGATTGATAAGATTGATAAGATTGATAAGATTGATAAGATTTCACCCATGAGACAATTTACACAGAACTGCATGGCCACCGTGTATCTGGAGGAGAGGGATAAGATTGATAAGATTGATAAGATTGATAAGATTTCACCCATGAGACAATTTACACAGAACTGCATGGCCACCGTGTATCTGGAGGAGAGGGATAAGATTGATAAGATTGATAAGATTGATAAGATTTCACCCATGAGACAATTTACACAGAACTGCATGGCCACCGTGTATCTGGAGGAGAGGGATAAGATTGATAAGATTTCACCCATGAGACAATTTACACAGAACTGCATGGCCACCGTGTATCTGGAGGAGAGGGATAAGATTGATAAGATTTCACCCATGAGACAATTTACACAGAACTGCATGGCCACCGTGTATCTGGAGGAGAGGGATAAGATTGATAAGATTTCACCCATGAGACAATTTACACAGAACTGCATGGCCACCGTGTATCTGGAGGAGAGGGATAAGATTGATAAGATTGATAAGATTGATAAGATTGATAAGATTGATAAGATTTCACCCATGAGACAATTTACACAGAACTGCATGGCCACCGTGTATCTGGAGGAGAGGGATAAGATTGATAAGATTGATAAGATTGATAAGATTTCACCCATGAGACAATTTACACAGAACTGCATGGCCACCGTGTATCTGGAGGAGAGGGATAAGATTGATAAGATTGATAAGATTGATAAGATTTCACCCATGAGACAATTTACACAGAACTGCATGGCCACCGTGTATCTGGAGGAGAGGGATAAGATTGATAAGATTTCACCCATGAGACAATTTACACAGAACTGCATGGCCACCGTGTATCTGGAGGAGAGGGATAAGATTGATAAGATTTCACCCATGAGACAATTTACACAGAACTGCATGGCCACCGTGTATCTGGAGGAGAGGGATAAGATTGATAAGATTGATAAGATTGATAAGATTGATAAGATTGATAAGATTTCACCCATGAGACAATTTACACAGAACTGCATGGCCACCGTGTATCTGGAGGAGAGGGATAAGATTGATAAGATTGATAAGATTGATAAGATTTCACCCATGAGACAATTTACACAGAACTGCATGGCCACCGTGTATCTGGAGGAGAGGGATAAGATTGATAAGATTTCACCCATGAGACAATTTACACAGAACTGCATGGCCACTGTGTATCTGGAGGAGAGGGATAAGATTGATAAGATTGATAAGATTGATAAGATTTCACCCATGAGACAATTTACACAGAACTGCATGGCCACCGTGTATCTGGAGGAGAGGGATAAGATTGATAAGATTTCACCCATGAGACAATTTACACAGAACTGCATGGCCACCGTGTATCTGGAGGAGAGGGATAAGATTGATAAGATTGATAAGATTGATAAGATTTCACCCATGAGACAATTTACACAGAACTGCATGGCCACCGTGTATCTGGAGGAGAGGGATAAGATTGATAAGATTTCACCCATGAGACAATTTACACAGAACTGCATGGCCACCGTGTATCTGGAGGAGAGGGATAAGATTGATAAGATTTCACCCATGAGACAATTTACACAGAACTGCATGGCCACCGTGTATCTGGAGGAGAGTGATAAGATTGATAAGATTTCACCCATGAGACAATTTACACAGAACTGCATGGCCACCGTGTATCTGGAGGAGAGGGATAAGATTGATAAGATTTCACCCATGAGACAATTTACACAGAACTGCATGGCCACCGTGTATCTGGAGGAGAGGGATAAGATTGATAAGATTGATAAGATTGATAAGATTTCACCCATGAGACAATTTACACAGAACTGCATGGCCACCGTGTATCTGGAGGAGAGGGATAAGATTGATAAGATTTCACCCATGAGACAATTTATACAGAACTGCATGGCCACCGTGTATCTGGAGGAGAGGGATAAGATTGATAAGATTGATAAGATTGATAAGATTTCACCCATGAGACAATTTACACAGAATTGCATGGCCACCGTGTATCTGGAGGAGAGGGATAAGATTGATAAGATTTCACCCATGAGACAATTTACACAGAACTGCATGGCCACCGTGTATCTGGAGGAGAGGGATAAGATTGATAAGATTGATAAGATTGATAAGATTTCACCCATGAGACAATTTACACAGAACTGCATGGCCACCGTGTATCTGGAGGAGAGGGATAAGATTGATAAGATTGATAAGATTGATAAGATTTCACCCATGAGACAATTTACACAGAACTGCATGGCCACCGTGTATCTGGAGGAGAGGGATAAGATTGATAAGATTTCACCCATGAGACAATTTACACAGAACTGCATGGCCACCGTGTATCTGGAGGAGAGGGATAAGATTGATAAGATTGATAAGATTGATAAGATTTCACCCATGAGACAATTTACACAGAACTGCATGGCCACCGTGTATCTGGAGGAGAGGGATAAGATTGATAAGATTGATAAGATTGATAAGATTGATAAGATTTCACCCATGAGACAATTTACACAGAACTGCATGGCCACCGTGTATCTGGAGGAGAGGGATAAGATTGATAAGATTTCACCCATGAGACAATTTACACAGAACTGCATGGCCACCGTGTATCTGGAGGAGAGGGATAAGATTGATAAGATTTCACCCATGAGACAATTTACACAGAACTGCATGGCCACCGTGTATCTGGAGGAGAGGGATAAGATTGATAAGATTTCACCCATGAGACAATTTATACAGAACTGCATGGCCACCGTGTATCTGGAGGAGAGGGATAAGATTGATAAGATTTCACCCATGAGACAATTTACACAGAACTGCATGGCCACCGTGTATCTGGAGGAGAGGGATAAGATTGATAAGATTTCACCCATGAGACAATTTACACAGAACTGCATGGCCACCGTGTATCTGGAGGAGAGGGATAAGATTGATAAGATTTCACCCATGAGACAATTTACACAGAATTGCATGGCCACCGTGTATCTGGAGGAGAGGGATAAGATTGATAAGATTTCACCCATGAGACAATTTACACAGAACTGCATGGCCACCGTGTATCTGGAGGAGAGGGATAAGATTGATAAGATTGATAAGATTGATAAGATTTCACCCATGAGACAATTTACACAGAACTGCATGGCCACCGTGTATCTGGAGGAGAGGGATAAGATTGATAAGATTGATAAGATTGATAAGATTTCACCCATGAGACAATTTACACAGAACTGCATGGCCACTGTGTATCTGGAGGAGAGGGATAAGATTGATAAGATTTCACCCATGAGACAATTTACACAGAACTGCATGGCCAACGTGTATCTGGAGGAGGTGAGTGGTCAGATTTCAAACAATTCAATTGAAAATTACAATAGACACAGAACTGCATGGTGTATCTAGGGTAAAAATAGTGTTATGTTTCAACCATATATCATATAACCATATAACAGCATGGCTACAGTGTCCTGGGAAAAGGGGAGTGATAAGATTTCAACCCAGTCAATTGGAAATTACAATAGACATAGAACTTAATTGCAACTGAGCAAATATTATATATCTGTTTTATCTTTGGCATTGTTTTCCTGTTAGACATTTCCCTAGATAATAAAAAGCCTTATCTTATGTGAAAACAAAGTAGTTGATCAATCAAATATTCCTTTCTTCTCATTGAGCTCAGTGGTAACATAATGCAAAATGACAGATTTATTTTTTTAAAGAAAATAACTGCACTATCAATAAGCAGATAACAGCTACTGGAAGGTTGACAGTGGATAAAAAGAGAGAAAACCTCCTGGAATGCTGTTAGGTTTATCCATGAACATACAGAAGCACTGATAATACTTGAAATACCGGTAAATAAATCACAAAGCAGCTCACCTATTGCCACCATATTTGACAAATTCACACACTTTTTCTGCAACGTCGCCATCCTATCAAAGATAAAACATTCTTGTTTTCACATGTTATTTTTTTAATTTTGCATATTGAGTTTTAGGTAAAAAATAACAACAAATAATTGAGATATATTTCTTATTAAAAAGTTTGTCTCCAAGAAATGTTGATACATTTAACCTGGACCAATTACTTAACCGATAATATCTATCCTGAAGAAATATTCAAGAATTATTCAAGAATGAAACAGAATGCTAAACAACATTCAATTTCATTTATTTTTTTACGAAATGAGCCATGACTCCATTAGAAAGCATAAAACAAGCAAAGGTTTATCAAACAGAATTCGTACAATATTTCAAAACCCAAAATTTAAGGTTTTTGAAAGCTTTTTTCATTTTGATTCCCTTATTGTTCTAAATTAAAGGTAAATAACTCTTAATTTATGTTCCATCAACCACTTAATTTTTTTTATCAAAATGTACAAGAAAGTCATTGATGAAGTAAAAGTCTTTTCAAGGCTTCTTTGTCCATGCACTATTTAAGGCTGAAATAGGTTTCATGACCCTGTTCAGACCAAGAACCCTGTTAAATTAGACAGGTTATTGAGAGAAGAGCACCAACCCCCGCCTGACACGGAATCCGGTCGACAACGTCCTGCACCACATCGTTGACGTTGTCGGCGGTGTTGATGGTCTGGTTGGTTGTCTGGTTCGTGTAGTACTCTGCCTCTCCCATTGATGCTATGTAACTTCAGTTGTTAGGGATTGTAACTATTTTATCTCCCATTGATGCTAATTGATGCTATGTAGCTTCAGTTGTTAGGGATTGTAACTATTTCATGTCAATATCCTTCAGGAGAAAGCCCCATTAATTGATTTCACTTAGTTGTACTGTCCTTCAAATTTCGACATTTGTCATCAACATTGAAAAAGATTATTTAGTTTTTCAGGTTTACAATTTTCAAACTTCATTTTAGGCTGGCCGAGGATATTTCTACTTTTATAAATGAGTGTAGTTATATTTGATATCCAAAATCATTTCCTATCATATTTATATGATAAATGTACATTTTCGAACAGTGCATATCCCTTTACACCAATGTCATGACCATGTTTATGACACTATAGCATTGTGATGTCCCTACTTCAGGATTTTAAAGAATTGGGATGTCATATACTTCATAAAGCCATAAAAGAAAATATATAAGTTATACAATTGAGAAGAGGATATTTGGAATATATTTGCCTCTTGCTTGGTGTAATGAGACATCCGAGGTAACAAACATTGTACATTTAAAGACGCTAAATCTGCAAGCTTCTTTCATTCTTCTTATGGCGGGGTACAAATAATTTTGATATCAGTATTTATCCAGGGTCACATGGACCAATCAGAGATCAAGATTCTTACATCAGGTAGGATAAATAGAGGTTATCATGCGAGTGTGTTTTGGGATCGTAAATATCCTGCATTAGGAATAAACATTGTATTTTGCGAGCCTTGGCGAGCTAAATACATAGTGTTTATTCCTAATGCAGGATATTTACGATCCCAAAACACACGAGCATGATAACTTCTTTATCATACAATGTCATTTTAAAATTTAATTCGAAAAAAATGCCTGATAATACTATTTTAATAGTTGAAATTGTTTTAAAATTCGCGCATTGATATATGCAAATGAATAGAGCAATGACTCTGACGGTGAATTGACAAAATATAATTCCTCCTTATATATGCCTTTTATTGCCGTTTAAGTTATTTTGTCACTACTCCAAAGTTTTAAAATTTTAAAAATCTATAAAATACGATGATTTTAAAAATTAGACAAATTTTAAATGGTCTTTGGCGGGATCGAACTGACGTTCTTTAATTCGACGTCATCGAGAGGACGAGTCAATCTCACTAAGGGGCAAGAGTTGCTTCCCTTCGCCTACGTGACAATGGCAGCTTGCGTTGAGACAGCGAATGAACTAACATTGATGGCCGGAGAGCTAAACTAGATAATAGTCTGTGGATTTCCGAATCCAAACTTAACAATATTAAAGTAAAGAACACCGAAGACGGGTAAATGACATGTTTGAACATGAGACTTGAACTGCCTTTGGTACCTGTGAGTAAAATTGTTCAGTCGGTTTCATTCAAATCGTGATGACAGTGTTTTAGCACTGCTAAATCATACATATGGCCTTAAGACCCATACAGTTTTGTTGTTATTTCTTAGATTAATGTTTATGCAATGTATCATTCATATTGTAATGCCTCTTTCCGTTACTAGAGGCGTTCAAAATGCTTAAGCTTGTGACGTCATCGGAATTTTCGAAAGAAGTTCCGACCTTGACCTTGGAAATTTGCATCGGTATCCGTATATGACCCTTAGCCATGCCGAGAACACTATCCATTGTAAAAAGTTTATCCCATCACAAGATGAGAGATAAATGATATCACACTGAAAACAAAACATATTATATTCATTGTATGCTTTTGTGGTCTAAAAAGGAGATTTTCTTCCAACAATTCTTGACTTGAGTTTTATTGCGACATCATACCATTGTTGTATCACAACTTAACAACAGTGATGAACCATGCTGATTGTAGAACTGATGTCAAACCACGGTACATGACATAATCCCATCTGCATTATTTTCATTTACTAGACAAATTGTTATCACACCCAGTGGCAAGAACACATTTCTAGAACCGAAAACAACAACGGTCTCTCAGCGCATAGCATAAATAAATGCCTTTCCAGTATCTCACTTAATTGTTGATAGCAAACCCTACACAAGTGCCCGATGGCCTAGTAACAAGGATACACAGCACTAGTGCCCCAGTACACCGCCACCAGGATCTGTAGAATGAAGGGGAAGAGCGGCCAGAACAGCGTGTACGACATCGTCCCGATAGCTCTGGAATACGATCAGAATACAGCAAGTATTAGCAGATGGATCAGTTGGACATAAATCACAACCACATTTTTCAACATATCTTTTTTTTTTGAGCAAGACTCTCAAGCTAATTATGGACCTTTAAGTTTTTTAATTGGTGAATCATCAAACTGTTGAATGATGGATGAGTTGATCAACATCTGACATAGCTCGCTGGATGGATGGGTGACCCCAAAGCTTGCTGAACGTTGGGATTTAAGGGCGATTCCCTGCACAATACCAAGAAATGAAAGGAAAGACTTTTGGTGTCACCCTGTGCAAGTGACTTTATTCAAAATGAACCTCTGTTCACTTTGTGGTACAAATGGTAAAAGTTGTGTTGGAGGCGACCCATGAGCAACTATGTCAGCCCAGGATAGACCAGGGTAACGGAGCATAGAGCACTGACACCCAAGAGTAGAGGTTTGGCACTATATAAAAGCTAAGGTTTGGCACTATATAAAAACTATCCATTGTTATTGAATAAGTCACTGACCTGCTGCCCTCCTTGATGAGCTGGATAGCGATACAGATGCGGGGGATGAGGAACAGGAGGATCAACACGAAGATGATCAGCAGGGTCGCAGAGGTGCATGCTGCCAACACAGCACATCTTTATCATTCACATCAATCTTTACATTGTATTAGTGATAATGATTTATTATTTTTGTATTTTCTTGACAAATAACATGTTTATCTCATCGAGTGAATAAGAAAGTTTATATTTTCACGAGTGGCGCAGCCACGATTGATAATATAAAAACTTTTCTTCCTCACGAAATTCAATATTGAGGTATAGAATAGAGTGCAATCCACAATTGGCTCGTACGCATCATTACCCTAAAATAGGATTATTTTCCAAGTAATGACTGCAAACTTATCCAATATTGATTATACTTTTCTTCAGTTTCTGTAGATAGATAAACATATCTTGATGAATCATAATAATGTACAGTTTCAATTAAAGATATTCTAACTTTGGTGTGAAACCATTAATACTGCATCTTAAATATAAGCTAATAAGTATCAGTATAAGTTGATTAAACTTACCAAAGACAAGCCAGGTCTCCTTGAGAGATAGGTAGTATCTGAAGTTGAAGACGAAGGAGTTTGGGATCCCGTGTTCCTCCGTCATGTTGGCGTTCTTCAAGTCGTAGTACTGGTCATAGCAGTAGTAGGTCCCTGGAAACATGCATCATTATGGCTTATTATTGCACCAAATTTGGTTTTGCAATTTATTACGGTTGGAAATAAGTAGTGTCATATTTTAGTGCACATATCACTTTTGCCAAGCAACAATTGTTGTAGCGCGAGTTCCATCATTGTTCGTGACATCTCTGTAGCCCGCAGTCACAAGGGAATCAGTCCATTTCTTGGATATTTCTAAGATGGAAAAATGTCACAAAATCGGTAATAAAAAAGTTTGCAGACTTAGTTAGTTGGTGTGATAATAGTGCAATATATTGCTCAATGAAAACAATATGTATGTGGTAAAAGATGGTACGTCATCATTGGAGAAGGTATGGTATTGTCTTCATTATCAACTCTACAACTTCTGGGGCTGACACTTACCAAACCCAAAGAGTCCAACGAACAAGCCCAGCGTGACCCAGACCATGATTCCCACAAGCCACCTCATCAATACGATCCACAGCAGCGATATCAACATGGCGAGCAACAAACCACTGAAACAGGGAAATGATGAATGAAGAAATCAAATCAATATATCTGATAAAAGCACATTTGAAGATGCACATCGAGCATGCTCCGAGGAATAAATATGCAAATATCATTTCTATCCGGGTTGGAATAAGGGGATATTCTCTGAATGGTCTGAATGCACCCACCTATGTCACATGTTTCATAACTAACCAATTGCAGTTAAGGAGGGGAGCAAAAGCTTTCAATATCATGCTAGGGGCAAGTATACCATTTGTTGTACTTGATTGCAGCTACACAGTTTAACAAGCAGCTGACATGGTCGAGCTATATCCCCCGCAAATTGCACAATATATATAGGTTTTCCTTATCATAATGCTGATTAATTTTTGTCGCACAAAATAACACAATTTTTCCAGGAAATGAAAGAAACTATTCTAATAAAACAACTAAATCATACCAACTTTATGTTCACTGTTGGGCATAATTCGAGTTAATTGACAAAATTAAAATCAAACGAATGAATTCATGTATCTCCAAGATCAATTTGATCATATTCAAACAAACATATTTTCAAAACTGTTCTTCATGACACACCACAGATGATTTTGTATCCCCATAACAAATTTGATCAATATGTGATGATTAGTTTAGAAGTTATGAGCCGGACAGGACTTGTAACAGTTTTTCAACTAAGTCCTCATTTTTGGCCAAAAAAGGCAAAATTTTATAAAAATATTTTCAAAATTGATCTTCATGACACATCTTCATAATTATGATTAGGTATCTCCATATCAAATTTGATCAATATGTGATGATTAGTTTAGAAGTTATGAGCCGGACAGGACTTGTAACAGTTTTCAAACAGAGTCCTCATTTTTTGCCAAAAAAGGCAAAATTTTATAAAAATATTTTCAAAATTGTTCTTCATGACACACCTTCAGATGATTATGTATTTTCACATCAAATTTGATCCAAATTTGATGACTAGTTTAGAAGTTATGAGCCGGACAGGACTTGTAACAGTTTTCCAACAGAGTCCTCATTTTTTGCCAAAAAAGGCAAAATTTTATAAAGATATTTTCAAAATTGTTCCTCATGACACACCTACAGATGATTATGTATCTTCATATCAAATTTTATCAATATGTGATGATTAGTTTAGAAGTTGTGAGCCGGACGGGACTTGTAACAGATTTCTTACAAAATTTACCACTTTTTCTCCAAAATCCTAATATTTTATGTAGATTTTCAGAATTTTTTTTCTCATGACTACATGTTTCTTCATGTCCATGACGAATTTGAATTGAATTGGTTAATTAGTTAGAAAGTTATGAGCCGGACACAAAGTGTAACGGACGGACGGACGGACGGTACCCATTTTAATACCCCCCGCAACTTCGTTGTTGCGGGGGATAAAAAAAATTATGGCATGACCTAGCTAGGTCTTGTCTGCGCTATAAAGCTGGTTCCAACAACATGCTACTAGGCTGGCTGCATTCAGACTGTGGGGGAGAGGATATCCCATGTGATGAAAGGAAATATAAATGTTCCTTTTTAACATAATATAATATTATGTAACCACTTAATCCAAATTGGAAGACAGTTTGGGATGATAAAGGATATTTCAGTGGCTACTCACACAATGATGAAATGCCAGGATGCCGTCACATCTCTGAAGATCAGCTCCCCGTACTCCTTGAACTTGTAGAACTCCGCTAGAAATCTGCAATAAACCAGGCAAACTAGAGCTCAGCCTTGTCACAACATTGATAAATTATTCTGGAGATGTAACCTCTATTACACACAACAGCATCACATAGGTAACATCCATGCCAATTCTGTAAGTGAAATAGTTTCCAACTTCTGCTCTGGAAACAAAACAAAGTGTCCTTTTTGGTTAAAATTAACACTTTGGAGTTGTTACCCCAAAAAGTCACAACAGCACCACATGGGTAACATCAACATGGGTCTTATAATGTGCCTAATCGATGGGGAATGATGTTGCCCACATTTTAGTGAAAGCTTCATGAAATTATCTCCCTTAGTTACCGTGATATTGAGGTTTGATGTTTTTTCTTAAAGGGGAGATAACTCAAAAACAAAATCGAAATTCAAAAATCAACCTCGTCGTGCACTAAGTTAAGACTCAGGCTACAATCCCTGAAAATGTTATGAAATTCAGTTGATTCGTTAAGACTGTAGAACTCGGTACAAATAATAATAATAATCTGGATAAGAACAATAGGGTCTTATAATGTGGTCTATAAGCATGGTGGTACTTTATCCATCTTGCTCAATGTCCATCAATCTGAAATTGGAGGACTATGGTGGCTTCTACGGCTTCATACACAGAAGGCTTTAAACAAACACATTGAGGTTGTCTGAAATTTACAGAATATCTTTTTACATTATGTCGTAACTTCCATCATTCTCTCCCAACAGAGGCTGATCAAGTCATGAAAGGTTGATACAGCCTCTGTTCTATTACACCGAAATCCGTGGGTTCCGGCAGTTTCCCCTGGTGGAAAAAAATTGCAACATAGTCCATTTGAATTTCTTTATCATGTGACAACGCTTCTCGTATGAAAGGGTGGTTCATATCTCAATGCTTTTGCCATGATTCAGTAGCCAAAATGATAATTTTAGAACAGCGTCGATGATAGTTGTACAACTAACTTTGAATGCCTCCAATGTTTTCTCATCTCCAATTCTATCCCACAAACTCGCGTAATAGAACAGAGGCTGTATTAACCTTTCATGACTTGATCTGACTCTGTAAGGAGAGAATGAACTTCCAATGGAAACCCAAACACTCACAGAGTTCCTATCACAAACTACCAACCTGGTTCCATTCTCTAGAAGATTGCCCGATATCTTCACAAACTACCAACCTGGTTCCATTCTCCAGGAGATTGCCCGATATCTTCACAAACTACTAACCTGGTTCCATTCTCCAGAAGATTGCCCGATATCTTCACAAACTACCAACCTGGTTCCATTCTCCAGAAGATTGCCCGATATCTTCACAAACTACCAACCTTGTTCCATTCTCCAGAAGATTGCCCGATATCTTCACAAACTACCAACCTTGTTCCATTCTCCAGAAGATTGCCCGATATCTTCACAAACTACCAACCTTGTTCCATTCTCTAGAAGATTGCCCGATATCTTCACAAACTACCAACCTTGTTCCATTCTCCAGAAGATTGCCCGATATCTTCACAAACTACCAACCTTGTTCCATTCTCCAGAAGATTGCCCGATATCTTCTCAAACTACCAACCTTGTTCCATTCTCCAGAAGATTGCCCGATATCTTCACAAACTACCAACCTGGTTCCATTCTCCAGAAGATTGCCCGATATCTTCACAAACTACCAACCTGGTTCCATTCTCCAGAAGATTGCCCGATATCTTCACAAACTACCAACCTGGTTCCATTCTCCAAAAGATTGCCCGATATCTTCACAAACTACCAACCTGGTTCCATTCTCCAGAAGATTGCCCGATATCTTCACAAACTACCAACCTGGTTCCATTCTCCAGAAGATTGCCCGATATCTTCACAAACTACCAACCTTGTTCCATTCTCCAGAAGATTGCCCGATATCTTCACAAACTACCAACCTTGTTCCATTCTCCAGAAGATTGCCCGATATCTTCACAAACTACCAACCTGGTTCCATTCTCCAGAAGATTGCCCGATATGTTCACAAACTACCAACCTGGTTCCATTCTCCAAGAGATTGCCCGATATCTTCACAAACTACCAACCTGGTTCCATTCTCTAGAAGATTGCCCGATATCTTCTCCCCCGCTGCATTAACCATCATGGTGTTGTTGTCCACACTCAGTTGTTGTGACTTGTCAAGGATCTTGTCAAATACACTCGGAACACACCGTCCTAGAACTGCAAATTATAGAAATACATATTTTCAACTGCTTATAGCTCATTTGATTTCATTACTCATCTTAAATGGATAATAAATTCATGCTCTGGTGATGCTTCCTTATAAAAACATGTCCTGAGTGTCCTCACAATCTGAAGCTAAAATAGTTTTGAAGTTTTTATAGACAAAGTACTCATATTCCAGGCTCTTTGAGGCAAATGTGAACCATGTAACATGTTGTAATCGGAGAGTGTTCACAGAACAAATCAAAACATCGTTACAGAGCTTGCCCAATAGGTTACGGTCAACATTGGAAAACAGGGAATCACACAAAGATTTCTTAATGTACTAATATGAAGGGACAACTGTTAATATATGTTACATGTATAAAGTGCAAAAATAAACAGGGGAATCACACAAAGATTTCTGAATCTACTAACTATATGATTTATGTTGCATAACTTGCGCACAAATACATTTTTGAGACTTTATGGTAGATAATTTCAAGTTTTTTCAGGACTCCTTCTGTTTTTTCCGAGATATTTTAAGGCTAAAATAGGTTATTAAGGCTTTTAAAGACCAAGTACCCAAATTTCAAGCTTTCAAGGCTTGTACAAACCCTGACACAGAACATGCTTTTGCTCCTTTTATACAAAATCATTCACTCGTTTAACAAAAATAGTATTAAATGGAAGGTTGTTAAATATCCTCTATATATCTAAAGTTCAGTCATACCACCAATGAAGACAACATACTTGGTGAGGAGTCCACATAGTAGGCAGCGCAATCTTCTCTCGTAACCAGCGCTTGTACGTCCTTCTGTGGGGCATCATTGAAAATATTTACATTCAAAATGTTTCGTCAAAATATTTCCAAATATCACAATCATCTCTGTAATATCCCCATCTTCCCAATGCATAACCTAAAATGCCAGTTTCCGATATCATTTTATGCCTTGCTGCAGACCCTTTACTTTTCTGTGCTACTATAGTGCCCCTACAGGCTAGGGAGCAAGCAAAGAAAACTCAAGGCTAAGCAGCAAAGCATAAAACTGACAGTTCGGAAAATGGCGTATTCTGCTTTGCGTAGAAAGATGTAATATTCCGTGAAACTAAGGTATTGAAAATATAAACATTTCAAAACATTTTGTCAAAATATTTCAAAATATCACAAAGATCTCTGTAAAAACCTGTGCTACTTAGGCAAAGAGGATTATGCCTTATCTGCAATGCCAAGACAATATTAATATTAATGTAAGATAGTGTAACTTCATATTTGTTTCAGGAAATAAACCCTTTAAATAAACATATCCGTAACAAGTTTCTTAGGGAAGAGAGGGTTAAGTGCTTTCAACTTAAAAGAGAGAAATTTCTATTTACAAAGTTTTAATGTCAAAGGAGTCCCAACAGATAGATCTCTTTCACTTTCAACTAATACAAAGCATTGACTACTCTTACCTCAGTAGTTGCATTCACACCATCTTTACAGATCATCTTTGCTCTCGCCTCGGTGTTAATCTGTCCACTGGGTTTCTCCAGGGCCAGAGTTTGCAGGTAGACGTACGACTGATTGGGGCACTGGGACACGCACACCTGGAGGACAGAGGTACCATCGCATCAGAGTTCAAGATCATTTTTTAACAGGACAGAAACAGTATAGCATTGTTCATTAACTCTGTGCGTCACATGACTGCAGGTGTTGTTTGCTCCCCTGGGAGTCGCGATGTTACAAGAAGATGTGTCATGAAGACTGATACAAATGATGGAGGGAAAACCCAAGCGCCTTTGAGCAGCGCTCTCTCAGCTGGATATTGGCACTATACAAATGTAGTATGGTATAGTATGGTATGGTTGGCGTTGAAATACCTGGATCTATCAATGAAAATAAACTGTTTTATCGTCAATCGTGAAAATACAAACTTTTCTTCCTCACTCCATGAGATCCCCCACTCTTGAAAATATAAAATTTCTTGATGAGATAAACATGTCAAGAAAAGATAAATATTCTCCAAGTATAGCATACTATAGTTCAATATCATATGATTGGCGTGAAATTTGGTGATCTCTCAAAGCAAACTAAACCAATCAGACCACTAGTGAAACTACCAAATATACCATAGTATTAAACCAACCAGCCACAAGTGAAATTACCAAATAAACCATAGTATTAAACCAACCAGCCACAAGTGAAACTACCAAATAAACCATAGTATTAAACCAACCAGCCACAAGTGAAACTACCAAATAAACCATAGTATTAAACCAACCAGCCACAAGTGAAACTACCAAATAAACGATAGCATTAAACCAACCAGCCACTAGTGAATCTACTAAATAAACCATAGCATTAAACCAACCAACCACAAGTGAAACTACCAAATAAACCATAGTATTAAACCAACCAGCCACAAGTGAAACTACCAAATAAACGATAGCATTAAACCAACCAGCCACAAGTGAAACTACCAAATAAACGATAGTATTAAACCAACCAGCCACTAGTGAAACTACCAAATAAACCATAGTATTAAACCAACCAGCCACAAGTGAAACTACCAAATAAACGATAGCATTAAACCAACCAGCCACTAGTGAATCTACTAAAAAACCATAGCATTGAACCAACCAGCCACAAGTGAAACTACCAAATAAACCATAGTATTAAACCAACCAGCCACAAGTGAAACTACCAAATAAACGATAGCATTAAACCAACCAGCCACAAGTGAAACTACCAAATAAACGATAGTATTAAACCAACCAGCCACTAGTGAAACTACCAAATAATGATAGTATTAAACCAACCAGCCACTAGTGAAACTACCAAATAACGATAGTATTAAACCAACCAGCCACTAGTGAAACTACCAAATATACCATAGTATTAAACCAACCAGCCACTAGTGAAACTACCAAATATACCATAGTATTAAACCAACCAGCCACTAGTGAAACTACCAAATAATGATAGTATTAAACCAACCAGCCACTAGTGAAACTACCAAATATACCATAGTATTAAACCAACCAGCCACAAGTGAAACTACCAAATAATGATAGTATTAAACCAACCAGCCACTAGTGAAACTACCAAATAATGATAGTATTAAACCAACCAGCCACTAGTGAAACTACCAAATAATGATAGTATTAAACCAACCAGCCACAAGTGAAACTACCAAATAATGATAGTATTAAACCAACCAGCCACAAGTGAAACTACCAAATAATGATAGTATTAAACCAACCAGCCACTAGTAAAACTACCAAATCAACGATAGTATTAAACCAACCAGCCACTAGTGAAACTACCAAATATACCATAGTATTAAACCAACCAGCCACAAGTGAAACTACCAAATAATGATAGTATTAAACCAACCAGCCACTAGTGAAACTACCAAATAATGATAGTATTAAACCAACCAGCCACAAGTGAAACTACCAAATAATGATAGTATTAAACCAACCAGCCACAAGTGAAACTACCAAATAATGATAGTATTAAACCAACCAGCCACTAGTAAAACTACCAAATCAACGATAGTATTAAACCAACCAGCCACTAGTGAAACTACCAAATAAACGATAGTATTAAACCAACCAGCCACTAGTGAAACTACCAAATAATGATAGTATTAAACCAACCAGCCACTAGTGAAACTACCAAATAATGATAGTATTAAACCAACCAGCCACTAGTGAAACTACCAAATAAACCATAGTATTAAACAAACCAGCCACTAGTGAAACTACCAAATAATGATAGTATTAAACCAACCAGCCACTAGTGAAACTACCAAATAATGATAGTATTAAACCAACCAGCCACTAGTGAAACTACCAAATAATGATAGTATTAAACCAACCAGCCACTAGTGAAACTACCAAATATACCATAGTATTAAACCAACCAGCCACAAGTGAAACTACCAAATAATGATAGTATTAAACCAACCAGCCACTAGTGAAACTACCAAATAATGATAGTATTAAACCAACCAGCCACTAGTGAAACTACCAAATAAACCATAGTATTAAACCAACCAGCCACTAGTGAAACTACCAAATAATGATAGTATTAAACCAACCAGCCACAAGTGAAACTACCAAATAATGATAGTATTAAACCAACCAGCCACAAGTGAAACTACCAAATAATGATAGTATTAAACCAACCAGCCACTAGTAAAACTACCAAATCAACGATAGTATTAAACCAACCAGCCATTAGTGAAACTACCAAATAAACGATAGTATTAAACCAACCAGCCACTAGTGAAACTACCAAATAATGATAGTATTAAACCAACCAGCCACTAGTGAAACTACCAAATAAACCATAGTATTAAACCAACCAGCCACTAGTGAAACTACCAAATAATGATAGTATTAAACCAACCAGCCACTAGTGAAACTACCAAATAATGATAGTATTAAACCAACCAGCCACAAGTGAAACTACCAAATAATGATAGTATTAAACCAACCAGCCACTAGTGAAACTACCAAATAATGATAGTATTAAACCAACCAGCCACTAGTGAAACTACCAAATAAACCATAGTATTAAACCAACCAGCCACTAGTGAAACTACCAAATAATGATAGTATTAAATCAACCAGCCACTAGTGAAACTACCAAATAAACGATAGTATTAAACCAACCAGCCACTAGTGAAACTACCAAATAATGATAGTATTAAACCAACCAGCCACAAGTGAAACTACCAAATAATGATAGTATTAAACCAACCAGCCACAAGTGAAACTACCAAATAATGATAGTATTAAACCAACCAGCCACTAGTGAAACTACCAAATAAACCATAGTATTAAACCAACCAGCCACTAGTGAAACTACCAAATAATGATAGTATTAAACCAACCAGCCACAAGTGAAACTACCAAATAATGATAGTATTAAACCAACCAGCCACTAGTGAAACTACCAAATAATGATAGTATTAAACCAACCAGCCACTAGTGAAACTACCAAATAATGATAGTATTAAACCAACCAGCCACAAGTGAAACTACCAAATAATGATAGTATTAAACCAACCAGCCACTAGTGAAACTACCAAATAAAGGATAGTATTAAACCAACCAGCCACAAGTGAAACTACCAAATAATGATAGTATTAAACCAACCAGCCACTAGTGAAACTACCAAATATACCATAGTATTAAACCAACCAGCCACAAGTGAAACTACCAAATATACCATAGTATTAAACCAACCAGCCACTAGTAAAACTACCAAATAATGATAGTATTAAACCAACCAGCCACTAGTGAAACTACCAAATATACCATAGTATTAAACCAACCAGCCACTAGTGAAACTACCAAATATACCATAGTATTAAACCAACCAGCCACAAGTGAAACTACCAAATATACCATAGTATTAAACCAACCAGCCACTAGTGAAACTACCAAATAATGATAGTATTAAACCAACCAGCCACAAGTGAAACTACCAAATATACCATAGTATTAAACCAACCAGCCACAAGTGAAACTACCAAATATACCATAGTATTAAACCAACCAGCCACTAGTGAAACTACCAAATAATGATAGTATTAAACCAACCAGCCACAAGTGAAACTACCAAATATACCATAGTATTAAACCAACCAGCCACTAGTGAAACTACCAAATAAACCATAGCATTAAACCAACCAGCCACTAGTGAAACTACCAAATAATGATAGCATTAAACCAACCAGCCACTAGTGAAACTACCAAATAATGATAGTATTAAACCAACCAGCCACAAGTGAAACTACCAAATATACCATAGTATTAAACCAACCAGCCACAAGTGAAACTACCAAATATACCATAGTATTAAACCAACCAGCCACTAGTGAAACTACCAAATAATGATAGTATTAAACCAACCAGCCACAAGTGAAACTACCAAATATACCATAGTATTAAACCAACCAGCCACTAGTGAAACTACCAAATAAACCATAGCATTAAACCAACCAGCCACTAGTGAAACTACCAAATAATGATAGCATTAAACCAACCAGCCACTAGTGAAACTACCAAATAATGATAGTATTAAACCAACCAGCCACAAGTGAAACTACCAAATATACCATAGTATTAAACCAACCAGCCACAAGTGAAACTACCAAATAATGATAGCATTAAACCAACCAGCCACTAGTGAAACTACCAAATAATGATAGTATTAAACCAACCAGCCACAAGTGAAACTACCAAATAAACCATAGTATTAAACCAACCAGCCACTAGTGAAACTACCAAATATACCATAGTATTAAACCAACCAGCCACTAGTAAAACTACCAAATAATGATAGTATTAAACCAACCAGCCACAAGTGAAACTACCAAATATACCATAGTATTAAACCAACCAGCCACTAGTGAAACTACCAAATAAACCATAGCATTAAACCAACCAGCCACTAGTGAAACTACCAAATAATGATAGCATTAAACCAACCAGCCACTAGTGAAACTACCAAATAATGATAGTATTAAACCAACCAGCCACTAGTGAAACTACCAAATAAACGATAGTATTAAACCAACCAGCCACAAGTGAAACTACCAAATAACGATAGTATTAAACCAACCAGCCACTAGTGAAACTACCAAATAACGATAGTATTAAACCAACCAGCCACTAGTGAAACTACCAAATAACGATAGTATTAAACCAACCAGCCACTAGTGAAACTACCAAATAACGATAGTATTAAACCAACCAGCCACTAGTGAAACTACCAAATAACGATAGTATTAAACCTACCAGCCACAAGTGAAACTACCAAATAACGATAGTATTAAACCAACCAGCCACAAGTGAAACTACCAAATAACGATAGTATTAAACCAACCAGCCACTAGTGAAACTACCAAATAACGATAGTATTAAACCAACCAGCCACTAGTGAAACTACCAAATAACGATAGTATTAAACCAACCAGCCACAAGTGAAACTACCAAATATACCATAGTATTAAACCAACCAGCCACTAGTGAAACTACCAAATAATGATAGTATTAAACCAACCAGCCACAAGTGAAACTACCAAATATACCATAGTATTAAACCAACCAGCCACTAGTGAAACTACCAAATAATGATAGTATTAAACCAACCAGCCACTAGTGAAACTACCAAATAACGATAGTATTAAACCAACCAGCCACTAGTGAAACTACCAAATAATGATAGTATTAAACCAACCAGCCACTAGTGAAACTACCAAATATACCATAGTATTAAACCAACCAGCCACAAGTGAAACTACCAAATATACCATAGTATTAAACCAACCAGCCACAAGTGAAACTACCAAATAACGATAGTATTAAACCAACCAGCCACTAGTGAAACTACCAAATAATGATAGTATTAAACCAACCAGCCACTAGTGAAACTACCAAATAATGATAGTATTAAACCAACCAGCCACTAGTGAAACTACCAAATATACCATAGTATTAAACCAACCAGCCACAAGTGAAACTACCAAATATACCATAGTATTAAACCAACCAGCCACAAGTGAAACTACCAAATATACCATAGTATTAAACCAACCAGCCACTAGTGAAACTACCAAATATACCATAGTATTAAACCAACCAGCCACTAGTGAAACTACCAAATAATGATAGTATTAAACCAACCAGCCACAAGTGAAACTACCAAATAATGATAGTATTAAACCAACCAGCCACTAGTGAAACTACCAAATAAACGATAGTATTAAACCAACCAGCCACTAGTGAAACTACCAAATATACCATAGTATTAAACCAACCAGCCACTAGTGAAACTACCAAATATACCATAGTATTAAACCAACCAGCCACTAGTGAAACTACCAAATATACCATAGTATTAAACCAACCAGCCACTAGTGAAACTACCAAATATACCATAGTATTAAACCAACCAGCCACTAGTGAAACTACCAAATATACCATAGTATTAAACCAACCAGCCACTAGTGAAACTACCAAATATACCATAGTATTAAACCAACCAGCCACTAGTGAAACTACCAAATATACCATAGTATTAAACCAACCAGCCACTAGTGAAACTACCAAATAACGATAGTATTAAACCAATCAGCCACTAGTGAAACTACCAAATATACCATAGTATTAAACCAACCAGCCACTAGTGAAACTACCAAATAATGATAGTATTAAACCAACCAGCCACAAGTGAAACTAACAAATAAACGATAGTATTAAACCAACCAGCCACTAGTGAAACTACCAAATAATGATAGTATTAAACCAACCAGCCACTAGTGAAACTACCAAATAAACGATAGTATTAAACCAACCAGTCACTAGTGAAACTACCAAATAAACGATAGTATTAAACCAACCAGCCACTAGTGAAACTACCAAATAAACGATAGTATTAAACCAACCAGCCACTAGTGAAACTACCAAATAAACGATAGTATTAAACCAACCAGCCACAAGTGAAACTAACAAATAAACGATGGTACCTGAGAAGTCGGACAGCCCAGGACGATGTTGGGGCCCATCTTTGCACACTGGATCAGATCAAAGAAGAACAGGTAGGGGCGGTCTCTGTGAACATAGATGGAGGTGTTTCAGATATCTCCCATATCATATAGCAGTGTAATCAGCAAGGCTTGTGCAGTTTTAGATGTGGTTACCTCTAACCATATTTTGAAGAATATTCTATTGTTGATAGTTTGATAAAATGATAATATCTGATACCTTATGCTCACTTTGGAATTTCAGATATTGACAATAGTTCCTGTACTTTAATTTCCCTTTTTTATCTGGAGACTTATATAATGAACAATACTGATAAATTGCAATCAGTCATTACTTATAACATCATAATTGTCTTCAAACTCAGAGAAATATGTATAGGACATGACTTGTTATTTGAAGTTGAATGTATTGATCCTAATCGTGTACCAAATTGATACAATGCAATGATAAATTACAATCTCTCACTAATAATATCATGAATATGTTTACCATGTCAAATCGTTCAGAAAAATGTCAACAAAGACATTAATTGACAATTGAAGTTAAATATTTTATTCTATTCATGTAACAAGTGGATACACTTCAAGATGAAGTGTGTAAAGTGCTCAATTCCCAAAGATAATGACAAAGAAATGGATTCAGTACAAGATGAATATCTCAGAAGTGTTAAGTGTTAAATTCCAAAAGATTATTCTGAAAGTTCCTACTCAAATTTGCCGATGCCACAGATATTTCCCTTGGAGTCTGTGGGATGGATCAGTCGATATGGATTTCCTCTCGAATATCCTGGAAAGAAACATTAAATGTGAATAAGTGATGTCAAAATGTCTCCTTTACATTTATTGATCAAGGCTTTTTTAAAACCAACTTATTGTTCAATCTGTATAAGAATAGAATTCTTCTATGTTGCTGTGTTAAAAAGATAAGTATGGAAACATGATAAAGAGAAAGATTTTGCATTATGCTTTGCATACATCTAATTCATTTAACTTAGAAACATAACCTACAAATCAGTAAATATATAAGCATAATTTGTTTACAGCCACCAATGAGATAACTTGACAGAAACAAAGTCGATAATCAATATCATGGCGCTTGTGCCAGACAAAAACAGGAAAGTCTAAGCCTAAGTTTCCATTATTCAAGGAGCCTACCGACTGTACATGTCAATATTTGGTGATTATTCAACAGTCTCGAGTGGTCGCTAGTCTCGACATTTTGATAATATGCTCTTGGTCCTTGTAAACACATTATCTCTCTGTGATCAATGAAAAGCTAACATTGAAGATCAGACTTTTTGGATGATTTGTTGTGGTGCTTGTCTCCACAAAGGTTTGACTGACATCAACTGAATAGGAATCAATGGATGATGAATCATTGATTTGTTTGGGAATTTGATAGAGTTAATGATGAATTTTGATGGACATAACAGAGAAATTTGTGAATGGGAACGGAGTCAAGGTGTTCCAAGAAACAAGCAATCCTCTTGTAAGTGCCTCCACTGTCTCGAGACCTACAGTCTAATGCTCTAATTTCTCCATTAAATCAACATCTCCAATAATTCAACCATACAAGACTTTTCTGAGGTCACAAAATTGGACACAAATTCAAATCATTTTTAAAAATTTAAACAAACTATTGAAAGTAGATGCTCCTGTAATTCAAGTACTACCTAACATCATTGTTTAATTTGCAAACTAATGAATTAATAACTGCAATGCGTAATTTTTCTCTTCTTCAGAACTTGTTATTCATTAAGATATTTCCATTGTCATGTGGTCATCTATAAAACTATGCATTAATATTATAAATATAACGTTCTTGATATTTATCTAATATTTTGAAAATAGTGTAAATTGAGCCACCAAAAGTGGAAAGTATGTCAACATTAGACATTTTCTGAAAATCTTTTGAAAATTTCAGGGTTCAATTAATAGAAAAATTACAGTATGTTAGAAAGAGACAGCCTGGCAACATTGGGCAAATAATACAAGCAAACAAGTAGAAACCCCAATGAAAGTGATAACAAGATTTGTACCAAAGGATTTTTGGATGTACTTACATAAATGGTTAACTTAAAATTATGTTGCATCCTACACACTCAAAACAAAAAAAGCGATGATTGATAATTTAAGCCTTTAAGTCATTACTTTATAAGGCCAAGTGTAAAAATTCCAGGCTTTTACCAATGCGTGTCCAGAAATAAAATGAGTTGAAGCTGTTACAGGAAGGCAATGAAGAGATAATTGTTTAAGCTATAAAAAAAAACCCATTGATTCATTTACTGAAAACAGCTGAGAACTCACCGAATATTGAGCACACGATGCTGCCGAGGATGAAGATGATGAAGAGGATACAGCAGATGACGTCTGTACATGATCTGTAACATAGGATGAAGACTTATTTAAAAAATCTTTCTTTGTGAATGTGTACTTGATGAAGTATTGAAGATGTTGTTTGAGGTGATAGGATATTGAAGGATACTGAGACGGAACTGTTGGGGATGTGTTAGGAGCCCATGCTTGAAGACCTGTTTATGTGCAGACTAAGTAAACCTAGCCTCAATAATACTGGTTTCACTCCAATATTGAGTCTAGCAAGATGTAGTAGTGGGTCGCGTCAGTGGGACCTTTTGCCGACCTATGACCCTCCAACATTATATGTGTGAATGCATGCTTGGTAAGAACAATCCTTGATTGGTCAAATCAATAGATCGGCTGACGCGACCTGTTGCTACATCTCGCTAGACTCAATATTGGAGTGAAACGTCTAATGTTTAGCATAAACTCACTCACTCTTCTGTCCCAAATACTCGTTGATCCAACATAATTATTGTTTAATTTGTGACACACATAAGGCGCACCCCTCCAAAACAAAAATCCTGTATCCAACCCGGGAAATACTAGTCTTGTTATTATTTTCATTTTTGAACATTCTATACAATTTGATACGCTGGAAACTAACTGATCTTCAAGATTGATACGCTGGAAACTAACTGATCTTCAAGACTGAGCATAAGAGAACATGCTTGATTTTATAGTTGGTGAGTGTACATTAATCTAAATAAGCAATTAGAGGACAGTAAGCAAGGCTGCTTCTATATTTATCAATGGTTTCCAACAAATTGGTTCTTATCAAGGTCTGTCTAATTATTTCCTGATGCAAAGTGCAGACTTTCTCCTAGTTGTTGCGATGTATTTAGATAAACACTGACTAGCAACTTGCAACTTGCTTATCAATAAAACAATTTTCTTTATTAATCATTACATCAAACTCTAGAATGCCAAGTAAAGAAGTGGTCAAAATACAAGGAAAATATGTTTTTTAATACCGGTATGTGCAATACATGAAGGAAAAGAACATAACTAGTTCAAAACTAAATTTTCTTTTCATATGTACATTTTACACCAAATGATCCTCAAATAATCTGACATGAGGTATTATTGTTTTATGAAATAGTTTCTCATTTGAGGCCAATGGTAGAAAATCATGTGGACTATAATTATCTGAAATGAATTGATCTTCTAACTGTTCCCATTTAAGATTTCGTAGATCAATTATATCATTATAAAGACTTCAATATTGATTCATCAAATGTAAATTTGGAGTTACTGTATAGAAGCAACATTATACTCATATATACTCTATGGTTGTGTTAGACAGAAAAGAAATGAAAATTGATGGCAAATGGACAAATTACTCAATGGATCAAATCTCTAACAAATGAAAACTTTAAGAATGTCTTCCCTCTAGTTTGGAGTCATAAAACGGGAGTTGCATGTACAATCTTGATACATATCACGTCAGTAATATGAATATCAATCCGAAAATAGCTCAGTTCGGTCTGGCTGTAACAAAGTAAATAGGGGACTCTTATCTAGCCTTATATAAGAATATTGAAATGTCTGAAAGAAAAATATCTTTGAATACTAAAATACAATCTAGCCTAACACTCCTGTCATCAAGTTCAACCAAAATAAATTTTTACTAGCCTTTCAGTGTTTTGTTACTGTGGAACAAAATATATATTTATTTTTTTATATAAAAAGAATTTTCTTTATGTGTTAAATTTAAAGTATTGATACATGGAAAATCAATAACAATAAGGGGAAAATATTTATTAACAGACGTTGTCTTATACTTAAAGTTCTAAAGTTCTAAGCTCAAGATAAGTACATAGGTCAGGTGGTAATGAGAGTGAGTGAGTGAGTGAGTTATTGTTTAGCGCCGCTTGGGCAATATTGCAGCCATTAGCGGCGAGTGGTAATGAGAAGTGGAAAACAAATCTTACATGTATTACAGCCAACATTACAATATTTATCAAAGATTGTCTAAAACAAATGACATGCTAGCACATGCTTGAAGAAAACCCGTTTTACACTTTACAGCTTTAGGGTTGAGATAAAACCCGTTTTACACTTTACAGCTTTAGGTTGAGATAAATGCTAACTCAGCAACAATTGATAAGATATATTCATAGACTGTATATCAGTCTCTTTAGAGATAACTAATTTCTGTTTGTAAACCTTGTTAACTGTTTTTACTTTAAACCCTTTTTTAACTTTGGTAACTTTGCTAACTGTTTTACTTTAGTAAACATTGTTAACTGTTTTGGCATTTTCAAACCTTTTAACAGATTTCGCTTTATGATTGAATTGAAATACCAAACTGTGCAATAACTAATATATTGCATAGAGTTATAGAATGCCTCAGTGGCCCTATTCATTAATACCACTTGTTTGTCCTAAGTCAATATAAATGTGGTGATGTGATCATTTTCAAAGGGCAACTGCGACATCAGCAAATAACAGGTGCTTGCATAGTCTGTGAAGAAAGCCTGTATCACAATCTTCAATCTTGTTATTAAACTAACTGTATGATAATCACTTCAATACCAAATTAGATTTAACCTTTTTGTAACTTATACAATTAATTCATCGTAGAGGCTTATTTCAGTTAACCCTTTCTTCCAAAGGAACCAGAAACAAATTTGGTATTGAGCCCGACTTAATTATAGCTTGAGGTAACAAATGTTAATATATATATTTAGATAATGACGCATTAGCAGTAGAGACTGGATTCTAAGAGTGGAAAGGAAGAAACATTTGAGTAAATGATGTAATTAATTTGTAATTGACTTATGATGTGTTGCTAAAGTTATTTCTACAAATAACAGTGTATTTAGAGTTTGATCTTACAAAAAAACACAAAATTAGTGTCATTAATAAAAACTCTGATTCAGCAATTAGAAACTAAAAAGTCATAAATTTGAAAAAGTCATAGACTGGCTTAGGCTTTTATTTCATTTAAGTAAGCCATCTCCAGCAATCGTTTCAAAAAATATTTTACAAATGCTATGCGTAAACTGAGGGGAAGTTACGAGAATTAGTTGGGAGAATGAAAAAAAAATATCTAGATAAAACCTTTTTTAAATCTTAAATGTTATTTAACTTTAACAATTGATGAAACATCAAAAAATATGTTTTCTGAATTGTTTACAAAGTCTTATGACTTGCTATGTTATATATAAAGACTAAAAGGAAGTCTAGTTGTTTACAAACCTGCATTTAGGTTAATTAGTGCTCTCTATTCAGGTTGTATTGATTTTCTGATGCTGGGTTCAGACAAGGTGCTTGTCTTAGCTAGGTCTCATTTATGTACAATTAACAAGCTCTAAACAGTTGGCAAAGAACATGAGAGAGCAATTAGACATTAATTCTTGCAAAATAGAGAAATGGAAGAAATGTTAGGTGTGGCCAAAATGCATTGATGCAATATTCAACTCTGATTCAAATTCATCGTAAAATTTGAGATAGACAAAATTAACATTTTAAAATTAAACAACTTTTCAAAATGCCTGTTGGATCTATAACATATAGAAGAACTCTGTAATAAGGCAAACTTTGGAGATGAAATTGTCAAAGATAACAAAGAAGACAGCGCTAACGAAGTAGTAAAATAAATTCTAAAAAAGATAATTTCTTCAACAACAAGAAAGAAACCTCAGAGAAAGTGACATTTCTCCAGTTGATTTTAAATCTAGACTTCCTTCTAAAGTGAATGAGTGTCTCCCAATTAACAAAGAGGTGAAATGAATATGGGTTAAGAAGACAAAATGAACCAGTGCATTGATAATCCCTCCAGCAAGAAAAAGTCAATCCATCAGACACTTGGACTGTCCAACACAATCATAAAGACTTCATAATTGACAGCACTCCTTATGTAATGTAACCTGTAACAGAGGACTTGACAGTGATGTACTGGATATTTATGACATAACATTAACAACATGCAAATGATGTTCTGAACAATATGCAATGGATTGATATTGATTCAAACAGCATGTTGTATGTATATATCTCTACTTATTGATTGCATGGAATGTTAGTAAAGGACATATGCTGAAAGCATGCTGACATACTTTGAGAGGGTAAAACAGCTTTGATCTACAAGCTGAAAATACTTCATAAACTTTTATATTAAAAGAAAGAGGTAAAATCTTATCTCAGATTTATCAGATATGCAATACATAAGTAAGGTGGGCAGAATACATGACAGTTCGTGCAAAAATGGATGTGACACAGTATTTATAGACTAAAACCTTGTTCATTAAATATTTGAAAATAATAACTGTACCCTATTTATATCATTATATTTCTCTCGGCTTTGTGCATTCAATCAATCTAGACTTGCAGAGTCAGGACCTAGACTGTATATAAGGCTTCAATAGTCATGAAGCAGGATAACAGTAAGAACAACCTCTTTGTTCTAAATCAGGATTGTCACATCCAGAAATCATGCTTTGTCTTAAACATTTCTGCACTAGTAATTAACATACATGAATGTTATAGTCAACTTTTCTGATATGCAACCAACAAAATCAACATCATGTCTTTGTTATCATTCCGAAAATAACTTTCCACAACCTTTTGACCCATCATCTAGTAACACTTATTAACTGGCAGTCACCGTAAGCTTATTACAACTTAGTTTGCTCATTAGTCTAGTAACATGACACTTCGTATTACCGTCATGTGATAACATCAATAATAGCATGGCAGTTACAGACTCTCAGCCACTGATAAACAGTAAATGTGTCACAGGTTTCCATGGTAACAGGATATATGATTTCAGCTCCTGAGAATATTAGAGAACCACATGTTTTGAATCTTTCATTATGTAAGTTCCTTGGCAGGGTTCAGACACAGTTAGGCTTCATGTACAGCTGGTAGCTGATTCATAGACCCAGTTACATAGACATAGACTGAAGTATGTCACACATGAAATATTCTAAAAATGATTAGCATTCGTCAACACCTAAGCTAATGAACCATTAATTGTAAATCATTCTAAGTGGAAAGTTAAAAAAAATGTGAATAATTATTGATTATAATAGTTAATTCATGGAAAACAGAATATTATGATATGATTGGTGGTGGAATGAAAATAACCCGTGTTAAGTCACTAGTGATAATAACAATTGATAGAGGATATCTGTCTTTTCTTGACTAATACCATGTTTATCTCATCGAGTGAGGTAGAAAGTTTATATTTTCACGAGTGGCGCAGCATTGACAGATATTCTATTTATTCTATGATGAAACACTTATAATTACGTCAAAAAAGGCCAATTTCATGTTGAGCAGCCGCAAATTGGAAGAGCCCGTCACCGCGGAAACAGTGTAACGTCATATGAGAATTCATGACGTCAGACCATTGTTACATGACGTCAAACTGTTGAACTTGACGTCACTCGAGTGGTGATAAAGTTTATCAGTAGAACAACGATAAAGCCACTGTAGCCAGAAAGAGGGTTTATTTCACTGATAGAACAGAGTATCTCGCCCTCAATTACTAGAGACTGATAACAACAATGACCTGACGTCATTTGAACAATGCTCTGACGCAATGACACACTCATGGCGTCATGTTTTCGCTTAGACGGGGGGTTCTTCTTACAGCCTTCTCAACGCGCTTCAATTAACATAGAATAAATAGAAAATTTGCTGCGCCATTTATGAAAATATAAACTTTCTTCCTCACTCAATGAGACAAACATGGTATTTGTCAAGAAAAAATACTCTATATTGCAGCTTAAAGTAGGGAAACATACACATAAACAGACGAAATCGTGTCACAATTCAGGAAACCCTATGAAGTAGGATAACACGTAGAGAAGTCCCTCTGTAAGTTCCTGAAACAACCACTTGAGGATGGGTATCTTTCTATGTATATAAATTATATTTTGCTTTATCAATACCATGTCTCCAAAGGGAAGTTGATCTTATCTCAAATAATATTGAACTATATATCTTATTCTAGAAACGTTGAAGTGGTAGATAAGGTATATTTTATAAAGAGCAGGATATGTTACAGTGCTTTAGCATATCATTTAAAGTTCCCTGTCTCTTTTTGTGAAAAATAACTTTTTTAAAGAAGTTGAAACTCCCAAAAGGCACATCTATATGAAGAGGATGTACACTAAATTTGGTGAATTTTGGTCAAGTAGTTTCAGAATATGTTCCGGAAAGTAACCATAACCTTCTACAACAGTCCAAACTGTGGCCATAGTTTTTTTTAAAGAAGTTAAAACCCCCAAAAGGCACATCTACATGATATGAAGAGGATGTATAACAAATTTGGTGAAGATTGGTCAAGTTGTTTCAGAGTTTTTGCTCCTGAAACAAATGGGAACGCCAGCAGACGCGGACCCTGACAGGAATTCAGGGGGGGGGGGGGGGGTTAATGGGGGGGGATGGGGGAGAGAGACATAATAATGGTGAGGTGAGGTGATATTGGGTTTATTGCCGCTCAAAAGTATTTCACTTATGTCCAGCTGCTAGTATTATTGCAGGGAGAAAGCCTGCAACACTATTGTGGCTATGTGTTGTGGTGAAACCTGCAAGCATAGGCTGGAACTAGCAAACCATGGGTGGTACTACGCTGAAATTCAGAGTAACATTGCCATAATAATGGAGTCAAAAAGGAAGGCTACAGTAGTTCAACATAGAAGCATATAAATATAACATATGTGTTAGCTCCTAGTATCCACTTCCCATGTAAAACACTCAACTCAAGATCTTCACAGAGGACATGACCCGGACAAGGGAGCTTTTGTAACACATCCTGACTTCATAGAATTCAAGAGTGAAATGATATTACACAATAATACACTTGCTATCTCTATTTAATCACTTTTCAACATTATTAGAAATCAACTCTACAGATTTACTTTAATATGAGAGAGAAAAACTTGTACATATCAATTGAATTTGGTCTTCAACAAATGTAGAGCTTAATATAGTTATACTTGTCTTACTTGCATAATTCCTGCATTAGGTAATGGTATTTAAACAAATTCATTAGCTTAATATTTCAGAAAGTGAAATGAGTTGAGTGTATACCAAGTTTATAGTCCTTGCAACTTATATTATACCTCAGTAAATCTTGAAAGTGTCATCCCTTTTCCAATTTGTAATAAAATGATGGCAAGGTGTAAATATGGTTCAGATGTAACCAACATTCAAGATATGAAGATAAAATATAAACCTTAACAACAAGGCACCGAACAAAGATTTTAAAAAAAATGAAATTGAGAGATATCTTACACAAGTAAAAAAAATGGACAAAAGAAGAGGTATTGTTTCTATCTGTTCAATTTCTTTGTGTTTCGTAAACTTCAAACAAAAGACCAATCTTGAAATACACACTTGTGTAGCACTTCCCGACAAAGTCAGGACAAATATTAACGGAGTTGTTTCCTCGGCCAGGTTCAACAAGCCACACCTATTACACACAACACTTGCCATACTAAACCAGAACTACTGCAAGTCTAACTTGTGTAGGGATAACTCTAGACAGGGAGTTGGGGATATTTACCCATTGATATATCAAGATATCCTATTATCAATACTGATGGGGGGAGAAAGTCTCATTGCAAAAACTATTATTTTTCTTCTCAAACATCCCATTGCCTCCTCTGAAATCTCATTGTATTAGGACAAGGGAAGATTTTTCTCCCTTTCATACTTTGAACCAAGGGATCCTTAATTTCTATGAAATGTTATCATTTACTTTTACTTGTAAATCATATCATTACACATTAGTGAGTGAGTGAGTTAATGCTTAACGCCGCTTGGGCAATATTTCAGCCATTAGCGGCGGAATTACACATGTAATGTACACAATTACAACATTGAATACAATTCATTTGAAACAATTGTGATATTTGTTTACCAAAGTTTTAGAGATTATTATTTGATCTAAATTTGGAACAATACTTCTGCAATACTTGAACAAAAGAGATTAAATACTATCAAAATGTCAAAAACATAATTAATTTTAAGATAGGAACATCTCTCAGCTCACCTGTTGTGGATTGGTCCTTTGAAGTTTGGGTCATACTGATAGGGTTTACCTAGAAAACAAATTATCATAGAATTAATCAAAATAGTTTTAAATTTTAAAAGAAGAAAATACAATAATCTTACTTGTGATATTTATTGTTCTAATACTTTCACACACATATTTCAAAAGATAATTACAAATTAGATCCAATTTATTACCTTCCAAAACATTTCACAGAGTAATTTGTATCACACAAAATATTAAATTAATAATTCAATCAAAATAACATCAGTTAACGAAATTCAACTGCAAAGAAATAGCATAATTCAACAATATTTTACAATGAAAACTAGTCATTTATATCTACAAAGCAAACACAAACCTTAGCAAAATAAATTACTAACTAAAATATTAGATTACATTCATCAGCCACTTCCAACTGTTATTTGGTTACTTACTCATGTTTGAAACTATCTATATAAGAAATACAATCAATATATGGCTCTCAAGTCAACATCTTCATGATACCACATCACACATAGGTATATATGTAGGTATATTTATATGTTATTCCTTACACAAACAGCCTACGGCCAATAAACCACTTGCTAAATCATGGCTTCAAGGTATTTTTGTCACAAGGCTGCAATGCATGACATTAAGGAAGCTGGGTCAATGAAACGTTGCCATCAAAAGTTAACATTTTGACCCTATATTTCAAATTAATATTTTCCAGTGTACAATATACGGTATGATCTTAAATGTGATTTACAGGCAGACAAATAAAAAATACATATAAAAAGTTACTTATATTTTTGATTACTTTAATTGTAAGGCTCTTAACCTACAATGTTTTTACAAAATGTAGGTTATTTGTAAACAATTATCAACAAATAGTTAGTACAGGAATTTGAAACAGAGCAATTCACATTATTTTGGAATCTCTATTTCATAAACAAACGAAGGATGAAAATTCTTTTTGCTAGTCAATTCATTTGATAACAGATAAAGAGATATATTAGATTACTTGATTTAGAAGAAGAAATCTTAATACAATGTTAGCTATTTGTGTTGATTTTTAACATTGCGTTGAAGTTGTCTTTTCAGGAATTTGTAGCAAAGTTAATTAACAAAATAAACAAATCTTTGTTAAGCATAATCCTTCTAAACAATAAACTTTGTATAAACTTAATCTGCTAATCAATATGCCATTATCTGGCTCATAATTCATATCATAAACTAAACATGGACCACAGAATTGCCTTGACATTTAGGATAATTCCCTCTTGATATTCCTCCTGTATGAAACCAAATATTGTTAGTGCTCTCATGATGTTGAATCAAGTTGGCGCAAAATCTGCTGAATTTGCATTTTTGATAGATTTCTGCATGATAACATCTTTCATCAGCTTGTTTCATTCAGGTTTCTTGTAAATTAAAAAAAATTAGTTTTCCTTTTCCTTTACCACTTTCACCAACCAATTCAGTACATTTCATTTGCAATCTACCAGTCTTAAATGTATCTGAAAATAACTATTCATATATTGTCTATATATAGACACAGAACATCTACATCATCAGGGCTTAACACTGTCAAGGCACTTCATCCACATTGCACTTACATCCCGCAGCTGTACAAATGGGTACCTTACAGACCCATATGGTCCTACAGGGCTTAAAGGGGCAGTAGCACGTTTTTTGATAATTTTATATTTCAAAATTTTCACTGATAATTGTAAGTTAATGCTAAATGTATTATCTTGACAGTGTCAAAAATCTCATTACACAAACCAATCATCCATAATCAGAAGACAAAGAATGAAGATTCACATAAAATCCATTGGCGACCATTTTGTGTGAACACCTTTAATTCATTTAGTGTAAGGAATCGCATGGCTAAACTTTACCTTATATATTTGAACTATTACTGCTCAATCAATAAATCTGTAGCAGGAAAACACTGCGTGCAGGAGCAATGACTGGTATACAAAAGTACAGCAAATTTAATATAGCAGTCCATTGTGACATTTATGCAAATTCAATATAAACTATAAATAGTCAAGTGCGATATAGGTTAATAAAAGTATAACAACAGATTGTGAAAAAAATTTTTTTTTTGTTTTTTTAAACACTTGAAAGAGTATTTGAATGTCAAATTGAATTTGAAACAATTAATATATTATTTATCTAATAGAAGTACATCAAATAGCTTATGGGCAAATAAATTAAGATCACGAAAAAACAAATTCATATTTACAAAGATAAGACATTTAAATCTAATAAAAGCATCTCTTTTCATGTCTGTTAATGAAAATAAGTCTTTGTTTTTAAAAATTACAAATCAGTGAGTTAAAGAGTTTAATAATAATCGAATGAAGCTTTGACATCTTATCAAGTTCTAAAGAGCCAAAGAGAAGAGAAGCATAAAACAAAGGGGGTTGCAAGTACTTAGTTCAACAAACCCATTGCTGAACAACTAATGCCACTGACAACTACTTGATGATGTCAGTATCTATTTTTAGATCTGAGAGTAGCAGCTGAAACAGGCACTTTGGCATAGCATAGGATAAAGAGTGTTGTGCACTATTTAGAATGTGGGTAGATCCCCTAATGTTGCTTCACAAATTGAATATTTTTAGATCTAAAACCAGTATAAACAGTTGCAGCTGGAAAAGGCACATGTGTGAACTCTACTATTGAAATTGCATAGGTACCATAAAAACTGTGCAATATCTAGAATGTGTATATACATTGTCTAATGGTGTATCAATATTTTTAGTATGATAGAATTTTGGTCCATTAGTATTTCTGTGAAACTTTAGTCATCTAAATAGATCTTATAACATTAACATATATATATAGGAAATACTTCTAAAATTCTCTCATTAACATATGTTTAATTAAAGAATTTTATTCAGTGTAACAATCTTATCATTGATATTTTCCTTTAGTATGATAATTATATTCATTCACTTTTTCCAAGTGACATAAATTTACAATTTCCTTATTTTTTTCATTTTAGTTTAAATATATTTCATATAACTTAATGTCTTAGGTTCACAAAAAGCTATGAATGAATATTCAACATTGATATAAACATGCTAACATATGCATGCTTCATTCACAAAAAATTTTAAGTAAAGAAAGTAATCATAGATTTCCATGAGTGAGTGAGTTATTGTTTAGCGCCGCTTGGGCAATATTGCAGTCATTAGCGGCTTAGATTTCAGTTTAGCATCTCTAGTCAGCATGATATTTCTCATATAGTATTTCAAAATGCACTACATTGGAAAAGAAAACACCAAACACAATAGAAAACACTACAGATACATTGATCGATCTACAGGTTCCAGGGACTCGCTGCCACAAATTTTTGTAAGTTCCAGAATATTCCAATGAGTCCTCCAATAATTAAACAAATAGAACCACCTAAAAAATATGCCTTTTAAGACTAACAGTTTATAATTTTACGAGTCCTTTCCTAATTTTACGAGTATTTGAAGCAGGAAGCGTGGGTGGTTTTACCACTGCAGATATGTAGAAAGTGAAAAAGAATAATAAATCAGAACATTCTTTGTGTTTTGTGTTTGGTTCATCTCAATATTCTAATTATATATAGCAGGTATTCATGTGAGAAGATGATTTAAAGGCAAGCGCTTGTGATAATTCAAACTATAGCAAAACAAGCAACTAATGAATGTTAACTCAGTGATTTTAAAAACCTTATTCAGAAAACTTGGAATTAAATTTGCAATTTGAAATTAAATAAGATATTCACATGCAAAAATGCCATTACCAAATTATGATTATTTGATGACAAAAACATCCATCACATGCAAAACCTGTGTGAAAGAAGGCATCCAATATTTGAATTCAGGTGAATTTAGATAATTAATAAATTAATGGGACCATTTTTGTTTAAACCAGTTGGCCGGAGGGGTCATACCATTTCAGTATGTTTGCCAGGTTAAAAGAACAGGGGAATTTGGTTAATAGTACCACTGAGTTTTGTGAAGATTCAAAAACTAAAGAAAACTGAAATGAAAGACTTACCCATTTTCCCATCTAATGAAAGATATCATGCAGACATAATGACAGATTGAAACAAAAATACAACCTAGTTACCAAGGCAAATAAACTAACAAGCATACAATTGTTCTCAAATCAGTGTGGGTAAAATAATTGATTGAAATCATTTTCAGTGCTTAATACAAAAACAACCCAAAATGATATGTTTAACACAAAAATGCATTTGTTAGATGACAAACTGACACTCTGTTTGGCAATCAGTGACACATTCATTACAATGCTGTCATTTTCTTAAATTTTCCATCATAATAAAATGAGATGGGGTTTTTGCAAAAATGTCAATTTTCAAACATAGAAAGTTGATAAATTTTCTCATCTTATGAATAACTAAGTTGATAAATGCACACAAATTTACAAAAGTTAAATGTGTTAAAAAAACTTTTATCTAAATGTTGAGTATGTCTAAATGATCATGAATGTGTGTCAATGTTCGCTTTCATGCAGTTTTCATCTGTGTCGAAACGCTCATTCGTCACGCCTCGCTGCACAACATTAATCAAGCCATGCGTGAAGCTAACTTTTACCCGAGGCGATAATAACCTACGTAAGTTTGTCAAGTGGACTTGAAGCGAGGATAAGCTCTCCCACTCGTTTGATATATGCCATATCCGCTTGCATTATAACCAGATTATAGAAACAATTAAAAGCACACGGACAATCGCTGCTTTTGTTTTACGTTAAATGGCCACGCCTTCTTTACATTTGACAACTTCTAACAAATTTGACAGCCCGAAAAATGGGAACGTACCGTAGTCAGTGGTATCCATCATCTCAATCTCTTCTTCTTTCGGGTCACCATCTTCCTCATTTTTTCCACAACAACCCATCTTTTAAATTTCCCACACAAGTCGATAGATAAGGAACTAAACTAACTAATCGCTCAAAGTCGACGATCTTCTGTTCCCGCTTCCTTGTTTACAATCGAATAGCAGCTACGAGCGCCCCCTAGCTCGTGCAGATGTTCTGTGGACTGTTGCTGCGGGAAGAATACGCCACCGACGCTTATTTCCAACTCGGGGTCGTCACTTAGCAGGAGCTCGGTCCAGATGATTGAAGGGGGGTAACTTGTGATGTCAGCGTCAAAGCGACGATCTTTTAGGCCATTGCGTTCAAATTTAAATAGCAATTTGATGAAGTGATATGCTTATGATTTTAAATATTAAATTTATATTGTTGGGATCAAAATTATGATTTTAGATATATCGATTGAAATTAATTGTCACATTATAGAGTGGTCATTTGTTACGGAAGGGCCGGTGATTTATCACCAAAAAATAACACAGCCTACAATAAATGACCAGTCCCCTAAAACATTATTATATGAAGTTATCATTGAATGGCCTATAAACTTTTCATATATATGTGAACTCAATCGCAAAAAGGTGTCAAATGTAATTTTGTGTCATTTTGATATTATGAAGATAAAGCTCGTTCAACAACATTTGTATTATTTCACCAAGATAAAACGTATATTTTTCTGTATTATCAAAAAAAAATTATATGAAGTTCAACACATATTCTCAGAGTCGAAGGAACCGCCCATAAAATTGCAAGTAGGAGACATCTAGGCAAATAACGAGTTTTAGACAATTTCGAATTGAAATCATTTGCTTGAAATAAACAACTTATCACACTTCAACAACAACAGTGTACAACAATTTTGTTTTGTATTTAGCGATTATTATAAGGACCGTTAATAATGTTGAACATAAATATACATATTTGACAAATCTGTAACATTGTTATTTGCGCTTGAATTTATATAAATCATATTCCGATAATAGATCAACGTAACTTTCTCGATAATCCAGAGTCAACCTTTCGATAATATAGATCGAAAATGTTACGAGGAGATACTATCTGAACGTGAATGACTCCTTGAATTATTCGATCTTGGCAATTTCTTTTCATTATCTTGACCACGAAATAAAACAATGATTACTCAACATTTATTGATGTATTGTGTATTCGCCAGTCCATTCATCCTGCTACATATACGCTGGTGTAGCAGGATGCAGTCCATTTAAATTCTATGGACATTGATGACACATGCGACTAATACATTATTATGTTCTAGTCTGTTGGGGAATACATTAGTCTTATGCACATACCCTTGAGCATATAATTCACCCCATGGAAGCAAGTCTCTGAAATCTCCATTTGTCTGAGGCTCCTTTTAAGAATTTAATAAAATAAGATTTTTATTAAAAAAATTTCAGAGACTAAATATAAGTCTAGGGAATACATTCGAAGTTTTAATCATACAATATTTCAAGTCTCTTAGAGATTTTACGTGCGCTTCTAGTGGAGTTTTGAAACTTCTGTAATGAAGGACTTTCAGTCAGTACCAGAAATACCATACATGCCGGTTTATAAAAGATTCTCCTTACTTTTCTTTACACCCGGTTACCCGATATATAAATCGTATAGTCGTGGCAAAAAAATAGGATATTTTGAACATTTAACTATAGCATTACATATGTAATAGAGCGATTTTATACTCGCACAGCCAAATCACCAGCCCTGTGACAACGCCATTGGGTATTTCCGTCTGCCCTGGGTAAGTTTTCAAAGTTATGTTAGAATAATTGAAAAAATCTTATCTAATCAGAAAAAAATATACAGGCATCAGAGGAGGGTGAAGAACAAAATTACAAGAAGTTAAGGAGGGTCATTTAAAAATTGACAAGAATAAAACCATCTTTCTTTAAAAATTTGAAATGGGTGGTTATTCGTCATTATTCATTTGTTGAGAAGGGGTCATGATTTCAACTTTGTAAGTTCAGTGGCGGGGTCGGGGCCATTCTCTCCCCACAGAGGCAGCTCAGTGCGAGCAAACTCGGGTATAAATTCATGAGCTGCCTCTGTGGGGAGAGAATGGGTGGTGGCAGGCTCCATTCATATTTTTGTTGTTGTTTAATGGTCTGGATACAAGTCTAGTCTGATATCAAAAGTTCAATTTGAAATGAAATCTGCAAAAGTAATTAGTTTGATGTGTAGATTTTCTGGCTGAATATTTTCTCTAAGGTTTATCTTTGAAACTATGCATTCTTGCATATCCATAAGTGAAACGGAAAACGTATGTCCCTTGCAGTAAGCTTGTTGAAAATAGAAATAATACATTTTTATGGATTTGATAAATGAAATCCTTTGAAAGAGTATATGATATACAGTAGACAAATGATACGGAGTAAAACTATGTGATATATATAGTGGATAAAAGATATGGAATATAACTATTTGATATACAGTTCACAAATGATATGGAATATAAATATTTGATATACAGTTCACAAATGATATGGAATAAAACTGTTTGATATACAGTTTTCAAATGATGCGGAATAAAACTATTTGATATAGAGTTGACAAATGATACGGAATAAAACTATTTGATATACAGTTGACAATTGATATGGAATAAAACTATTTGATATACAGTTGACAAATGATATTGAATAAAACTATTTGATATACAGGTGACAATTGATATGGAATAAAACTATCTGATATACAGTTGACAAATGATATGGAATAAAATTATTTGATATACAGTTTTCAAATGATACGGAATGAAACTATTTGATATACAGTTGACAATTGATTTGGAATAAAACTATTTGATATACAGTTGACAAATGATATTGAATAAAACTATTTGATATACAGTTGACAATTGATATGGAATAAAACTATCTGATATACAGTTGACAAATGATATGGAATAAAATTATTTGATATACAGTTGACAAATGACATGGAGTAATACTATTTGATATACAGTTGACAAATGATATGGAATAAAACTATTTGATATAAAGTAACTGTTGTCAAATGATATGGAATGAAACTATTTGATATATGTTGACAAATGATACGGAGTTAAACTATGTGATATATACAGTTGACTGTTTATTTATATCCTGACACACTGAAAAAAGCTACAATGTAAACAACAAATTATACTAAAGGTTACAAAGTTACAAACTGTTCTCACAGCTATATGGCTGTCTTTGTAAACGAAAAAAACTTATCGCTAAATTGTCATCAGTGTGTTACAAAAATAGACAATCCACACTACCGTGAAACCGATACAAACAGAAAGTTGATACGTCCTACGTTAGAGCAAGCTTAACACTGGGATGGAACCTGTTTTAGCGATTGTAGATGGTATGAAAGGAACTAGAAATATATTTACTACACTGGAACTCTGAGGTAAGTATATCCAGCTTTGTGTAAATTGATCGACCTTTTTCGTCATAAATGTGTGTACGTTATAGTTAGTCCCAACGTCATGTGAAATCATGTATTAAGAGGACATGTTTACCTGCTGACAAACGTAGACACACAGGTTTGCTTATATATGGATCAAGGAAGTTTTGGTATTGATGTTGACACTTTAGGGTTAGATCTGATCTTTAATATACATCCGATTTTGTAACAAGGAACAATGTAAAACTATTCTGACCGAGGGTTTGACATGCATGACTTCACATGAAGGCTGTCCTATTTAAACGAGTTTCACCTTGATCTAGAAATGGAGCGTCATACGACAATGGATTTCTCTAGAGCGCCTGCTATATTTTCTACAAAAGAAGCGTAACATATATGCCGAATGTTTATCTGAGGTATCGTCAAGTCATCTGTTTTCAGCCATCATGTGTTTTCGGTCAGTCATTTTGACTCCCTTTTGTGAACATATCCAAAGGGATATTAAAGTACCTTGTGGATTATTTGAAGCAGAGGGTTCATATGTACATCTAGGAATAGTCATTTAAAATATAATTTGCTTAAGAAAAAATATTATGGTAAAAACATAAAAAACATCACATTTTAAAGCAAATTTTCTAATACCAATTTCCTTAGGGAAAGAAAGTCTTTTTATTTTCAAACCTTGCTCTAATAACTGTCCACCTAATTTCCTTGTAATTCTTTACATAATGAGATGTCTTGATGTGATAATATTTATTGTCACTTGCCATTTTAAGAAAAAATATATTCATTGTTTTCAGTGTTATTTCTTATCAAATTTGTTTTCAAAACATTAAAAGTTATCTTAGTGGTTTTGAATGATTTTCTTATAGTGCACAATACATTTTTAAAAAATATGGACAAACCCCAAGAGAAGCCTTTATGAAAGCACCTTAAACTATCAGAACTGATATTCCAGTTGGAGAAATAATTAGGTCACCCCCTAAACCCAGTGTTTCATGTTTTTCACGTTAACACGTTTACTGTTAGTCAAACATTTGGACTGTTCCATAATGAAGATAAGGGTAGGTGTTGAGGTGACTTTTATTGGGAGACATCCTCTCTTGGCGATTATATCCAAAATAAAACATTTAGTTCAAAATGAATTGAAACAAAATTATTTCAAACTTAAAAGAAAACGGATCAGCAAACAGGCTAAAGTAGCATATATATATTCTTCTCCTAAGATACACTTAAAAAAATAATTCAATAAAACGTTAATGGAAAATATAATTTGAACTACGTTTGTATATAACAACTTCATTACATAAGTACATTTAACTTGCGTTGCATTTGGTACAAAAATTGAGATCTAAGACACGCGATTGGTTTCATTCATGTTATGATAGCCGGATCTTGTATTTATAAACCTCCAGTGACGTCACTCTATTGTTCTATTAGGTTCTTCTTTTACCGGATAAACCTCTTTGCCGGGCATTCTCCAAGAATGCCCAGGGCTTTCTCTAGGAAAGCCCGGGGCTTACTCTAGAATTTATCGGAAATTTATTTTGATAGGGATTATACACGTTTTGAAATACTTTGTTTCAAAGTCCTTCTTCGAATAAATACCATCACATAATATCACAATTTTGACAAATCACAAATATAATGTTCGCATGCCTGGTTTCGAACTCTGCACCACTCACTTACTAAACTGGCGCCTTTGACAACTCGGCTATAAAGGCCCACGAGAACAATGATGTATTTTCCACAGTGACAATCATGTGAACTTCACGAGGCAGATAGCGCATGCATTTCACGTTCACGGCTTGGGTAGCGAGCGCAAAGCACGTGCAGGGCGCGGATGTGCTCTCCGTTTGCTCATGGTGATTCCCTACCAGTAAAAATCAATGAATCCATTTTTATACTTATTATTGAAATAATTTGGTTACTACGGTTTATCTCGGTTCATAAGTTAGATCTAAACCTCGCCCTCGGTGTTGTTTGATAATGTAAGCCCTCAGCCTCGGGAAATTGGGGCGGGCCTATCGGCCCTTCCCAATTTCCCTCTGCCGCGGGCTTACATTATCAACAACACCTCTGGCTCGGTTTAGATCCTACACATATAGTACCGTTTTCATTCTGTAACTAAGATTCGTCACCGCTTAGAATTGTTTTGTAAACTGATATTATTCTAAAAAAGTATAAGTTTAATTGGTCAATTCAAGAAAGTAATGAATTAAAAATTTGTTTTCACAGAGTGACGGAGAATGACGAACCCCAAGAGGATGGACCCCTCTGTTCTTTTACAGGAACACCTGCCATCCCTCACACAAGACTTGGACTCGACCAGGTTGTTGGATCACCTCTTCTCACAGAAGATATTCAACAGGTCGGGTTATCATTCATTTCGATAATTTGCTGTTACATTTCTATGCGAATCAATAGAAACATATGACTTTAAACATATGACGCTTGACAATAAAATATCAATGATAAACATTTGAACGCACCTTTACAAAACACAAATAAGATTTAATCTAGCGTGACCAACGTCGGACTTAACAAGCTTTTGCTAGTCTTACACCCAACTCACAGAGGGTACTCGACTGTACATGCAAACCGGAAGTTGCACTTCTGCAACTACCCATTTCCCTATGTCTTACACCCAACTCACAGGGGGTCCTCGACTGTACATGCAAACCGGAAGTTGCACTTCTGCAACTACCCATTTCCCTATGTCTTACACCACACTCACAGGGGGTACTCGACTGTACATGCAAACCGGAAGTGGCACTTCTGCAGCTAACCATTTCCCTATGTCTTACACCCAACTCACAGAGGGTACTCGACTGTACATGCAAACCGGAAGTTGCACTTCTGCAACTACCCATTTCCCTATGTCTTACACCCAACTCACAGAGGGTACTCGACTGTACATGCAAACCGGAAGTTGCACTTCTGCAACTACCCATTTCCCTATGTCTTACACCCAACTCACAGGGGGTACTCGACTGTACATGCAAACCGGAAGTTGCACTTCTGCAACTACCCATTTCCCTATGTCTTACACCCAACTCACAGGGGGTACTCGACTGTACTTGCAAACCGGAAGTTGCACTTCTGCAACTACCCATTTCCCTATATCTTACACCCAACTCACAGGGGGTACTCGACTGTACTTGCAAACCGGAAGTTGCACTTCTGCAACTACCCATTTCCCTATGTCTTACACCCAACTCACAGGGGGTACTCGACTGTACTTGCAAACCGGAAGTTGCACTTCTGCAACTACCCATTTCCCTATGTCTTACACCCAACTCACAGGGGGTACTCGACTGTACTTGCAAACCGGAAGTTGCACTTCTGCAACTACCCATTTCCCTATGTCTTACACCCAACTCACAGAGGGTACTCGACTGTTCATGCAAACCGGAAGTTGCACTTCTGCAACTACCCATTTCCCTATGTCTTACACCCAACTCACAGGGGGTACTCGACTGTACATGCAAACCGGAAGTTGCACTTCTGCAACTACCCATTTCCCTATGTCTTACACCCAACTCACAGGGGGTGCTCGACTGTACATGCAAACCGGAAGTTGCACTTCTGCAACTACCCATTTCCCTATGTCTTACACCCAACTCACAGGGGGTACTCGACTGTACATGCAAACCGGAAGTTGCACTTCTGCAACTACCCATTTCCCTATGTCTTACACCCAACTCACAGGGGGTACTCGACTGTACTTGCAAACCGGAAGTTGCACTTCTGCAACTACCCATTTCCCTATGTCTTACACCCAACTCACAGGGGGTACTCGACTGTACTTGCAAACCGGAAGTTGCACTTCTGCAACTACCCATTTCCCTATGTCTTACACCCAACTCACAGGGGGTACTCGACTGTACTTGCAAACCGGAAGTTGCACTTCTGCAACTACCCATTTCCCTATGTCTTACACCCAACTCACAGGGGGTACTCGACTGTACTTGCAAACCGGAAGTTGCACTTCTGCAACTACCCATTTCCCTATGTCTTACACCCAACTCACAGAGGGTACTCGACTGTTCATGCAAACCGGAAGTTGCACTTCTGCAACTACCCATTTCCCTATGTCTTACACCCAACTCACAGGGGGTACTCGACTGTACATGCAAACCGGAAGTTGCACTTCTGCAACTACCCATTTCCCTATGTCTTACACCCAACTCACAGGGGGTGCTCGACTGTACATGCAAACCGGAAGTTGCACTTCTGCAACTACCCATTTCCCTATGTCTTACACCCAACTCACAGGGGGTACTCGACTGTACATGCAAACCGGAAGTTGCACTTCTGCAACTACCCATTTCCCTATGTCTTACACCCAACTCACAGGGGGTACTCGACTGTACTTGCAAACCGGAAGTTGCACTTCTGCAACTACCCATTTCCCTATGTCTTACACCCAACTCACAGGGGGTACTCGACTGTACTTGCAAACCGGAAATTGCACTTCTGCAACTACCCATTTCCCTATGTCTTACACCCAACTCACAGAGGGTACTCGACTGACATGCAAACCGGAAGTTGCACTTCTGCAACTACCCATTTCCCTATGTCTTACACCCAACTCACAGGGGGTACTCGACTGTACATCGAACCGGAAGTGGCACTTCTGCAACTACCCATTTCCCTATTTCTTACACCCAACTCACAGAGGGTACTCGACTGTACATGCAAACCGGAAGTTGCACTTCTGCAACTACCCATTTCCCTATGTCTTACACCCAACTCACAGGGGGTACTCGACTGTACATGCAAACCGGAAGTGGCCCTTCTGCAACTACCCATTTCCCTATGTTTTACACCCAACTCACAGGGGGTACTCGACTGTGCATGCAAACCGGAAGTTGCACTTCTGCAACTACCCATTTCCCTATGTCTTACACCCAACTCACAGAGGGTACTCGACTGTACATGCAAACCGGAAGTGGCACTTCTGCAACTACCCATTTCCCTATGTCTAACACCCAACTCACAAGGGGGTACTCGACTGTACATGCCAACCGGAAGTTGCACTTCTGCAACTACCCATTTCCCTATGTCTTACACCCAACTCACAGGGGGTACTCGACTTTACATGCAAACCGGAAGTTGCAGTTCTGCAACTACCCATTTCCCTATGTCTTACACCCAACTCACAGGGGGTACTCGACTGTACATGCAAACCGGAAGTTGCACTTCTGCAACTACCCATTTCCCTATGTCTTACACCCAACTCACAAGGGGGAACTCGACTATACATGCACTTCTGCAACTTCCCATTTCCCTTTGTACAGTTTTAGATGAAGACCCCCTACAGTACGTTTACGGTTAGTTCAAGTTGTTTATGATATAAAATATAAAGTTGGTACAATCTCGAGTCTTATGTAACATTTCAACGTATCTCTCCATGTAGTAAGTGAGAAATTAGACAAAATAATGTCTGTACGCACAAATGGTAGTTGCACAGGCACTGTACGTAAAGTAAAGTAAAGAGAGTAATATTTTCACTGGACGGGGAGTTGGTATGATAGGAATCGTGTTAAATAACTCATCATAAGCGTTAAAATGGAATTACAAATTTTTCAGACTAAATGAGTTGTTTATACATCATACTCCTGATGACAACGTTTGATTGTTACTACTGTGATTTGTTTTCGGTGATTAAACATTCCTTTGATAACCAACCAACAGATGTCTTAAAATCCATTTTCATACTTGCATGCGGTTGGGGATGACGCCCAAAGCACAGACCCCCTGTAAAAAGGCTATAGCATTAAACAAATCCCGCTTTCGGTGACGAAATCATTATGCGTGTAGGATTTACACCGTGTCTCAATAACCGTAATTGCGTTCGATGGGTATCAACTTTGGCAGCAACGAATACCTAATTCGGAAAAATAAAATAAAATCTAGTCATGCGCGACAAAAAAGGGTTTTAATCCATTATTAAGAAACCGAAAGTTGTGAGATGGCCATACTTGATTCGCCTTCATGTCGGCTGCCGTTTCGGTCATGTTTTATTTTGGTCGGAATTTCCCTACATTAATTGGTAGTAAAATTTTGCAAATGAATACAAGGAAAACAGTAAAATTACTTTAAAGAATATTGAACTCTGAAAATGGGTCCTCAAAAGATTTTGGATTTCAACAAAGGAAAAATAAAACTTCAATCAAAGAAATTTCAAAACCTTATTCTAGCTGATCTTGTGATAACAAAGCATGTATTCCCGTTCGCGAGTCACTAACTGTAAAAATACAAGAAATTAGTCCACAATTTGAAACAGCATGTACTTCCCAAAGCGTGTCTGATGTATCTGTTGGCCCTGATGCAAGCGCAGATGTTGATATATTTACATGTACAGTCGAGTACCCCCTGTGCAACTGCAGGTCATAATATTTTGTCCTCACGTAGAGCACTTACGCAGGGTTCAGGACAAGGGTTCGAATCCCGACGGGGAAACCGCAATTTTAACCTTGGCCTCATACTGTGTTGTGTATCTGTAGCAAGGCACTTCATCCACATCGTACTTAATAAACTCAGCTGTTAAAAGGGGTACCTGGAAATAGGATGTACGGATCTATATGGTCGCGCTGAGAGCTTGTATGCTGCTTCTCAATTACAATAATGATGTTGGTAGCACTTTGGGCAGGTTATTGGTACATGGATAAGGCAATATAGATATCCTCATTATTACTATTCAGACCACAATTATGAAGAGCAACATATTATTATATGTTTTTTCTATGAAAGGCCTGACACTTTAATAACTTTTGTCATAATGTGACTCGAACAACACGCGCAGTGTCTTTTCAATGGTTGTGAGATATCAGTATGCCTAACCCGAGAACGCTGCAGCGTCTAAATATAGAACACACGACTTACAGACGTAGTGAACTCATTTATTAAACTGAGCAAAAAAGGTTAGGAATATGGAAGAAGATGTCATTTGTTTGTCAAAGACCAAATGTTCAAAATTTGGAAATTTTCTTATTTCCCTAACTACTAAAGTCCAGTTTATCACTGCAGAACACATGACCTACAGACCTAGCTAACTCATTTAATAAACTGAGCAAAAAGGTTAGGAATATTGATGTCTTGTTATTTGTTTGTCAAAGACCAAATGTTCATAATTTTGATATTTCAAGTGTATCACTTTGTTACACAGATGCGAGTACGATCATTGCCGGAATTTGCCGAGTACAGCGCAGAGCAGGGAGATAACTCTGCGACTGATGGACAAAGGCGAGCGAGGGTATGGAGTTTTCTGTTCCTGGTTAGAGCAACACCAGCCGCATCTTAAATCTCTCCTGGATGAGTCAGCCAGGGCCGAAGGTTTGTGCATAGTGAAATGGATTTACTTTTACACTGAGCATCCAAAGTAAGGCTATTTACTGAGTAACAAAAGCTCCTGTGAGGCCATTGAGAACAGTGTAGCAAATTATTATATGACTCCATCATAAAAGTGTAGGAATATATGTGATAAATGGAAAAGCACACGCTAAAATTGAGTGTGACCTTCAACTGCCTTGATGAATGCATCACATCTGGTAGATTGGAAGTTGTCAGTCGTGCATGACAGCGTTGTTGGAAGATTTTCCAGATCTTTTGTTTTAGTTGCTGCAGCGTTAAAATGAGATTCTGTTAACCGCCGCAAACGTCTTCGCACCTTATTCAAAACTATACCAGAGTATCCGTCTCTGTCCAGAAGAGCTCACTGGCATTGCTGCAACAAGTTTGCCAGGGTATCCGTCTCTGTCCAGAAGAGCTCACTGGCATTGCTGCAACCAGTTTGCCAGGGTATCCGTCTCTGTCCAGAAGAGCTCACTGGCATTGCTGCAACCAGTTTGCCAGGGTATCCGTCTCTGTCCAGAAGAGCTTACTGGCATTGCTGCAACCAGTTTGCCAGGGTATCCGTCTCTGTCCAGAAGAGCTCACTGGCATTGCTGCAACCAGTTTGCCAGGGTATCCGTCTCTGTCCAGAAGAGGTCACTGTCATGGTTGCAACCAGTTTGCCAGGGTATCCGTCTCTGTCCAGAAGAGGTCACTGGCATTGTTGCAACCGGTTTGCCAGGGTGTCCGTCTCTGTCCAGGAGAGGCCACTGGCATTGTTGCAACCAGTTTGCCAGGGTATCCGTCTCTGTCCAGAAGAGGTCACTGTCATTGTTGCAAACAGTTTGCCAGGGTATCCGTCTCTGTCCAGAAGATGTCACTGGCATTGTTGCAACCAGTTTGCCAGGGTATCCGTCTCTTTCCAGAAGAGGTCACTGTCATGGTTGCAACCGGTTTGCCAGGATATCCGTCTCTGTCCAGAAGAGGTCACTGTCATTGTTGCAACCAGTTTGCCAGGGTATCCGTCTCTGTCCAGAAGAGGTCACTGGCATTGTTGCAACCAGTTTGCCAGGGTATCCGTCTCTGTCCAGGAGAGGTCACTGGCATTGCTGCAACCAGTTTGCCAGATTATCCGTCTCTGTCCAGAAGAGGTCACTGTCATGGTTGCAACCAGTTTGCCAGGGTATCCGTCTCTGTCCAGAAGAGGTCACTGTCATGGTTGCAACCAGTTTGCTATTTTATCCGTCTCCGTCCAGAAGAGGTCACTGGCATTGTTGCAACCGGTTTGCCAGGGTATCCGTCTCTGTCCAGAAGAGGTCACTGGCATTGTTGCAACCAGTTTGCCAGGGGATCCGTCTCTGTCCAGAAGAGCTCACTGTCATGGTTGCAACCAGTTTGCCAGGGTATCCGTCTCTGTCCAGAAGAGGTCACTGTCATTGTTGCAACCAGTTTGCCAGGGTATCCGTCTCTGTCCAGAAGAGGTCACTGGCATTGTTGCAACCAGTTTGCCAGGGTATCCGTCTCTGTCCAGGAGAGGTCACTGGCATTGCTGCAACCAGTTTGCCAGATTATCCGTCTCTGTCCAGAAGAGGTCACTGTCATGGTTGCAACCAGTTTGCCAGGGTATCCGTCTCTGTCCAGAAGAGGTCACTGTCATGGTTGCAACCAGTTTGCTATTTTATCCGTCTCTGTCCAGAAGAGGTCACTGTCATGGTTGCAACCAGTTTGCCAGGGTATCCGTCTCTGTCCAGAAGAGGTCACTGGCATTGTTGCAACAGGTTTGCCAGGGTATCCGTCTCTGTCCAGAAGAGGTCACTGTCATTGTTGCAACCAGTTTGCCAGGGTATCCGTCTCTGTCCAGAAGAGCTCACTGTCATGGTTGCAACCAGTTTGCCAGGGTATCCGTCTCTGTCCAGAAGAGGTCACTGGCATTGTTGCAACCAGTTTGCCAGGGTATCCGTCTCTGTCCAGAAGAGCTCACTGTCATTGTTGCAACCAGTTTGCCAGGGTATCCGTCTCTGTCCAGAAGAGGTCACTGTCATGGTTGCAACCAGTTTGCCAGGGTATCCGTCTCTGTCCAGAAGAGGTCACTGTCATGGTTGCAACCGGTTTGCCAGGATATCCGTCTCTGTCCAGAAGAGGTCACTGTCATTGTTGCAACCAGTTTGCCAGGGTATCCGTCTCTGTCCAGAAGAGGTCACTGGCATTGTTGCAACCAGTTTGCCAGGGTATCCGTCTCTGTCCAGGAGAGGTCACTGGCATTGCTGCAACCAGTTTGCCAGATTATCCGTCTCTGTCCAGAAGAGGTCACTGTCATGGTTGCAACCAGTTTGCCAGGGTATCCGTCTCTGTCCAGAAGAGGTCACTGTCATGGTTGCAACCAGTTTGCTATTTTATCCGTCTCCGTCCAGAAGAGGTCACTGGCATTGTTGCAACCGGTTTGCCAGGGTATCCGTCTCTGTCCAGAAGAGGTCACTGGCATTGTTGCAACCAGTTTGCCAGGGGATCCGTCTCTGTCCAGAAGAGCTCACTGTCATGGTTGCAACCAGTTTGCCAGGGTATCCGTCTCTGTCCAGAAGAGGTCACTGTCATTGTTGCAACCAGTTTGCCAGGGTATCCGTCTCTGTCCAGAAGAGGTCACTGGCATTGTTGCAACCAGTTTGCCAGGGTATCCGTCTCTGTCCAGGAGAGGTCACTGGCATTGCTGCAACCAGTTTGCCAGATTATCCGTCTCTGTCCAGAAGAGGTCACTGTCATGGTTGCAACCAGTTTGCCAGGGTATCCGTCTCTGTCCAGAAGAGGTCACTGTCATGGTTGCAACCAGTTTGCTATTTTATCCGTCTCTGTCCAGAAGAGGTCACTGTCATGGTTGCAACCAGTTTGCCAGGGTATCCGTCTCTGTCCAGAAGAGGTCACTGGCATTGTTGCAACAGGTTTGCCAGGGTATCCGTCTCTGTCCAGAAGAGGTCACTGTCATTGTTGCAACCAGTTTGCCAGGGTATCCGTCTCTGTCCAGAAGAGCTCACTGTCATGGTTGCAACCAGTTTGCCAGGGTATCCGTCTCTGTCCAGAAGAGGTCACTGGCATTGTTGCAACCAGTTTGCCAGGGTATCCGTCTCTGTCCAGAAGAGCTCACTGTCATTGTTGCAACCAGTTTGCCAGGGTATCCGTCTCTGTCCAGAAGAGGTCACTGTCATGGTTGCAACCAGTTTGCCAGGGTATCCGTCTCTGTCCAGAAGAGGTCACTGGCATTGTTGCAACAGGTTTGCCAGGGTATCCGTCTCTGTCCAGAAGAGGTCACTGTCATGGTTGCAACCAGTTTGCCAGGGTATCCGTCTCTGTCCAGAAGAGGTCACTGGCATTGTTGCAACAGGTTTGCCAGGGTATCCGTCTCTGTCCAGAAGAGGTCACTGTCATTGTTGCAACCAGTTTGCCAGGGTATTCGTCTCTGTCCAGAAGAGCTCACTGTCATGGTTGCAACCAGTTTGCCAGGGTATCCGTCTCTGTCCAGAAGAGGTCACTGGCATTGTTGCAACCAGTTTGCCAGGGTATCCGTCTCTGTCCAGAAGAGGTCACTGGCATTGTTGCAACCGGTTTGCCAGGGTATCCGTCTCTGTCCAGAAGAGGTCACTGGCATTGTTGCAACCAGTTTGCCAGGGTATCCGTCTCTGTCCAGAAGAGGTCACTGTCATGGTTGCAACCGGTTTGCCAGGGTATCCGTCTCTGTCTAGAAGAGGTCACTGGCATTGTTGCAACCAGTTTGCCAGGGTATCCGTCTCTGTCCAGAAGAGGTCACTGTCATGGTTGCAACCAGTTTGCCAGGGTATCCGTCTCTGTCCAGAAGAGGTCACTGGCATTGTTGCAACCGATTTGCAAGGGGATCCGTCTCTGTCCAGAAGAGCTCACTGTCATGGTTGCAACCAGTTTGCCAGGGTATCCGTCTCTGTCCAGAAGAGGTCACTGGCATTGTTGCAACCAGTTTGCCAGGGTATCCGTCTCTGTCCAGGAGAGGTCACTGGCATTGCTGCAACCAGTTTGCCAGATTATCCGTCTCTGTCCAGAAGAGGTCACTGTCATGGTTGCAACCAGTTTGCCAGGGTATCCGTCTCTGTCCAGAAGAGGTCACTGGCATTGTTGCAACCAGTTTGCCAGGGTATCCGTCTCTGTCCAGAAGAGCTCACTGTCATTGTTGCAACCAGTTTGCCAGGGTATCCGTCTCTGTCCAGAAGAGGTCACTGTCATGGTTGCAACCAGTTTGCCAGGGTATCCGTCTCTGTCCAGAAGAGGTCACTGGCATTGTTGCAACAGGTTTGCCAGGGTATCCGTCTCTGTCCAGAAGAGGTCACTGTCATGGTTGCAACCAGTTTGCCAGGGTATCCGTCTCTGTCCAGAAGAGGTCACTGGCATTGTTGCAACAGGTTTGCCAGGGTATCCGTCTCTGTCCAGAAGAGGTCACTGTCATTGTTGCAACCAGTTTGCCAGGGTATTCGTCTCTGTCCAGAAGAGCTCACTGTCATGGTTGCAACCAGTTTGCCAGGGTATCCGTCTCTGTCCAGAAGAGGTCACTGGCATTGTTGCAACCAGTTTGCCAGGGTATCCGTCTCTGTCCAGAAGAGGTCACTGGCATTGTTGCAACCGGTTTGCCAGGGTATCCGTCTCTGTCCAGAAGAGGTCACTGGCATTGTTGCAACCAGTTTGCCAGGGTATCCGTCTCTGTCCAGAAGAGGTCACTGTCATGGTTGCAACCGGTTTGCCAGGGTATCCGTCTCTGTCTAGAAGAGGTCACTGGCATTGTTGCAACCAGTTTGCCAGGGTATCCGTCTCTGTCCAGAAGAGGTCACTGTCATGGTTGCAACCAGTTTGCCAGGGTATCCGTCTCTGTCCAGAAGAGGTCACTGGCATTGTTGCAACCGATTTGCAAGGGGATCCGTCTCTGTCCAGAAGAGCTCACTGTCATGGTTGCAACCAGTTTGCCAGGGTATCCGTCTCTGTCCAGAAGAGGTCACTGTCATTGTTGCAACCAGTTTGCCAGGGTATCCGTCTCTGTCCAGAAGAGGTCACTGGCATTGTTGCAACCGGTTTGCCAGGGTATCCGTCTCTGTCCAGAAGAGGTCACTGGCATTGTTGCAACCAGTTTGCCAGGGGATCCGTCTCTGTCCAGAAGAGCTCACTGTCATGGTTGCAACCAGTTTGCCAGGGTATCCGTCTCTGTCCAGAAGAGGTCACTGTCATTGTTGCAACCAGTTTGCCAGGGTATCCGTCTCTGTCCAGAAGAGGTCACTGGCATTGTTGCAACCGGTTTGCCAGGGTATCCGTCTCTGTCCAGAAGAGGTCACTGGCATTGTTGCAACCAGTTTGCCAGGGTATCCGTCTCTGTCCAGAAGAGGTCACTGTCATGGTTGCAACCGGTTTGCCAGGGTATCCGTCTCTGTCGAGAAGAGGTCACTGGCATTGTTGCAACCAGTTTGCCAGGGTATCCGTCTCTGTCCAGAAGAGGTCACTGGCATTGTTGCAACCAGTTTGCCAGGGTATCCGTCTCTGTCCAGAAGAGGTCACTGTCATGGTTGCAACCAGTTTGCCAGGGTATCCGTCTCTGTCCAGAAGAGGTCACTGGCATTGTTGCAACCGGTTTGCAAGGGGATCCGTCTCTGTCCAGAAGAGGTCACTGTCATGGTTGCAACCGGTTTGCCAGGGTATCCGTCTCTGTCCAGAAGAGGTCACTGGCATTGTTGCAACCGGTTTGCCAGGGTATCCGTCTCTGTCCAGAAGAGGTCACTGGCATTGTTGCAACCGGTTTGCCAGGGTATCCGTCTCTGTCCAGAAGAGGTCACTGTCATGGTTGCAACCAGTTTGCCAGGGTATCCGTCTCTGTCCAGAAGAGGTCACTGGCATTGTTGCAACCAGTTTGCCAGGGTATCCGTCTCTGTCCAGAAGAGGTCACTGTCATTGTTGCAACCAGTTTGCCAGGGTATCCGTCTCTGTCCAGAAGAGGTCACTGGCATTGCTGCAACCATTTTGCCAGGGTATCCGTCTCTGTCCAGAAGAGGTCACTGTCATGGTTGCAACCAGTTTGCCAGGGTATCCGTCTCTGTCCAGAAGAGGTCACTGTCATGGTTGCAACCAGTTTGCCAGGGTATCCGTCTCTGTCCAGAAGAGGTCACTGTCATGGTTGCAACCGGTTTGCCAGGGTATCCGTCTCTGTCCAGAAGAGGTCACTGTCATGGTTGCAACCGGTTTGCCAGGGTATCCGTCTCTGTCCAGAAGAGGTCACTGGCATTGTTGCAACCAATTTGCCAGGGTATCCGCCTCTGTCCAGAAGAGGTCACTGGCATTGTTGCAACCAGTTTGCCAGGGTATCCGTCTCTGTCCAGAACAGGTCACTGTCATGGTTGCAACCGGTTTGCCAGGGTATCCGTCTCTGTCCAGAAGAGGTCACTGGAATTGTTGCAACCAGTTTGCCAGGGTATCCGTCTCTGTCCAGAAGAGGTCACTGGCATTGTTGCAACCAGTTTGCCAGGGTATCCGTCTCTGTCCAGGAGAGGTCACTGGCATTGTTGCAACCGGTTTGCTATTTTATCCGTCTCTGTCCAGAAGAGGTCACTGGCATTGTTGCAACCAGTTTGCTATTTTATCCGTCTCTGTCCAGAAGAGGTCACTGGCATTGTTGCAACCAGTTTGCCAGGGTATCCGTCTCTGTCCAGAAGAGGTCACTTGCATTGTTGCAACCGGTTTGCCAGGGTATCCGTCTCTGTCCAGAAGAGGTCACTGGCATTGCTGCAACCGGTTTGCCAGGGCATCCGTCTCTGTCCAGAAGAGGTCACTGGCATTGTTGCAACCAGTTTGCTATTTTATCCGTCTCTGTCCAGAAGAGGTCACTGGCATCGTTAGAACCAGTTTGCTATTTTATCCGTCTCTGTCCAGAAGAGGTCACTGGCATCGTTAGAACCAGTTTGCTATTTTATCCGTCTCTGTCCAGGAGAGGTCACTGGCATTGTTGCAACCGGTTTGCCAGGGTATCCGTCTCTGTCCAGGAGAGGCCACGGGCATCGTTGCAACCAGTTTGCCAGGGTATCCGTCTATGGCCACCTGTGGTCAATGCCGTGTATGTTGCTGGCGCGAAAGGATTCCGGAGAAACGCCTGACAAATACAATGTTCTTAACGTCGAGTCGTAAACGGGTGTCGGCCTTGTGTGCAGCGGTTTCTGATTTGATTTTTCTGTTTGTGTGGTCACAAGTTCCATAGTTTTATCTATATTTTTTATCTATCTATGCGCATCCCAACACCCCCTCTGGATCCGCCAGTTGGTAAAAGGAACTTTTTCCAAACGTCGTTACTGTCTACAATAAAGAAGTAATCATTTCATCCATAAAACTCCTTGTTTTCTCCTTAGAAAGTTTATCATTTTCATTTTTCACACCTTTCACACCGGAACGTGATCTATCCAGTTTCCTATTTACAACCAACAGTCTTTCACAAAATTGCTCATTCAAAGTAATTTTTTAAATTAATTTCAAACATTGTCTGGACAAATGAATTCCCTCACCGTGTTGCGAGAACTTTTGTTGCTGAGGAGGCTATATATATGATATACCTAAAATGCACGTTGTAAAGTACAATATTTTAATGAAATGCTCATAGAAGTTAATGAATAAATTGCGCCAACACTTTCATCGCCCTTTCTCTTTTCAATCAAATGCTCTTTGTCATACAGATTGTAAGCAAATTATTTAAGTACACTTATTCAAGGGAATGTTCTGATTAAAACAACTCCGTTGTCTCTCTTCGTTGATGTTTATGCGTGTTACTTGAATGTAATGTAAATTGCAGGTGCGGGATCGTTGGTATTCGTCAACGAAAACGATTTTAATGAAGCAATAGCTGCCAAAAACTCAGTCATAGAACACCTAGAAACTGTAAGTATGTTAAAGGCAACTCATTCTGAACATGAATTAGGAAAACGTTTCTTAAAGTTTCAAGAAATATCACCCTGATGTACCCTGGTAATGATTAATCGTTGTTTTGTAATCGCATCACACCTGATTGAAAATTGATGAGTTATGAGTGGCGTCCAGTTTTTCTTGAAATATCCGCTCAAAGAAGACCAATAATCTGCCACTGGAAAGCTTCGGACAATCATCGGCGTTCTTGGTCTGATTTGGTCCCAGTCTAAGTAAACCTAGCCTCACTATTATCCGTTACACTGTTACTCAGTATAGCAGTGTAACGGATTATAGTGAGGCTAGGTTTACTTAGACTGATTTGGTCCAGTGCAAATAACGGAGTAATAGAGGGTATTTTAAGGGCGCTTCAAACACCTCAAACTGGCGTTATTGCATTGCGCCCTTTATATATTTAGTATACTCATAATACTTCTGTGCTATTTAACATAACTTTCGTCGTAAGAACAGCTGAAAACAGAAAGTTGTGTTAAAAAGCACATACAGTTGCATGATGAGTCTAATAGAAGACAAATAGAGAGGCATCAAAAAGGTTCAGATAAATTAATTAAATTAAATCTTCGGATTCATGTTTATCCGTCACATAGGAATACCGTTAAGCTGCTGAAGAATGGATTAGACTATGTTTAACCACCACATCACAGTAACAATTGCTCAATAAGTTGTTCAGTAACCTTACCCATCTGGACGCTCTCATTAATGATGGTCAATTAGGTTTCACAAGCAAGGTTGTTGATTCCCTTTAAATGGACATGGTAAGGTCGTTTTAGAATGGTGGACGTTACACTCAATAACAACAATGTTTTAAACTGCAAACCTTGTTGAAAATCATTGCCTTTCAACTGGTAACATTTATTATGATTCATATATATATATATACAGTGTATAAAATAGATTTGAAACCTAGCCTGTCCTGAAAAGTAATTGGTCATATCATAAGGGGAAAATAGAGAAAAAGTTTGAAAAGTTACCAGTCCTGACCAAAAAGGAACCAGTCCTGGCAAAAAGTAGCCAGTCAAGGACTGGCGGACGGGCTATATTTTAAACACTGATATATATATATATATACATCCTATAGGTAGGAGCACAACGGGGAGACATATACGCTGATGTAGCAGGACGATTTTGATTTATCATTTTATTTATCTAAATCATGTTTCCATCCTTTGAACGATGCCAGGCCCTGAAGGAGAGAGAGGAAATCATACAGACACTGAAGGCGAGTCAGGTCCAAGAACAGGACAAGGTGGCGAGACGTTACGAGGAGAAGAGGAAGCAACTAGAGCAACAACTAGCTGAGTTATCTGTAACACTAGGCAAGGAATCAGAACAGCTGTCTCGAAGTAAGTTATAACTACTTAACGATTTATGATTGACAAACGAGTGTCATTGATTCTATCAACTGTCTATATATTCATCTAAAATCATCGTGACTTTATTTTTGTACATAATTATCTTGTGATGTTATAAGAAATTATCATTCTTAAGCACCCTCATTCTAAAGCAATTTAAAGGGGCAGTAGCACGTTTTTAGGGGTTATATAAGGTGATGTCAGGAAAATGAAAATTAATGGTTCCAATTGAAAGACAATGTATTTAAACTAGGTGGAGCAGTAATAATTCAAATATATAACGTAAAGTTTAGCCATGCGATTCCTTTATCATGTACAAAATGAATTAAAGGTGTTCACAAAAAAATGGCCGCCAGTGGATTTTATGTGAATCTCCATACTTTGTCCTCTGACTATGGATGATTGGTTTGTGTAATCAGATTTTTGTGACTGGCACAATAATACATTTAGCATTAACTTACAATTATCAGTGAAAATTTTTAAATATAAAATTATCAAAAAACGTGCTACTGCCCCTTTAAGTGTATAATCTAATAAAATATATATAGAAGTACAAGTGTGTTATCAGGTAAAGAAGACAACGACAAATTAAAATGTGAAATACAAAGACTTATCGAAGAGAAATCCAAACTTGAAGAGGTAAGTTCGGTTTCATTTCAATCAATCATGTAACTCGTAAACCTTTTGGCAGAAATGGTGACCTACTTAAACTACTGTAGCCTATATCACATTAACTGTCATGCACCCTTTATCAAAACTGCATTCGTCACCATGTGTCCGCAACTTTTGATTATTTTTCTTGTCAATTTTGACAGTATCTTGATTCTAAGTAAAATTTACACACCTCAGTTGGTTTTATCGTATGTAAATATTTTTCGACCTTTTAAAAAAAAAAAGTATATAACTGTCAAAAACAGGCGTTTAATCCTAAATCTAAAAATACATCTAAGTTGTTTTTAATTTTAAAAAAAGTTGTGATTAACACATTTTCTCAAATTTTTATACAACAAACTGTTTACCCGTTTACCAAAATTTAAACATGACGGTCATGCTTGTGTACATTCAATTTCTTACATGGTGACGTGTCTCATGGTATGTAACATAAGTGAGATCACCTGCACTGGGATTTGAACCCTGGCTCTCCGATTTGAGAGGAAGACAGTCAACCGATACGGCTAAAAAAGATACCCTTTTAGCCTACCCCAGTAGATATGCTTATACCTCACCCTACTCGGTCAGTAGAAATGTTTCTATCTCAACCTGCCGGTAAAAATGCTTTTACCTCATAATGCCGGTATACATAGAGGTTATCATGCGAGTATGTTTTAGGATCGTAAATATCCTGCATTAGGGATAAACATTGTATCTTGCCCTGCCCCATAACCCCCTCCACAAAGTATATATATGATGCAGTTGTATCTTCACTTCTGCCATGACAACGATCTCGAAGTCGTACCTGTATCAGTCAGATTCACATTCAGGGACGGTCCAAACACGGTTATTTTTTAGTAGAAACAAGATTTAAGGGGACGGCATCAACCTTATATTACTGTTGATATTTTCAAAGGGAAGTTTAGTTTCGGAACACATTTGAATAGAACATCTATTAAAGAGAAATCGAGTGATGTTTGATATCAAATTTCAGTCCGCAGGATTGTATTGTCCTGAGTGCTATGAATGCAAACAAAAACATAAGAATTATTATCCCTCAAACAAACTTTTTCTTCCCCTTGTAATAAGCATACATAAATATGTTTCAAAAGTCGGAATAATTTAGAGTAGCATATTTTTCATTCTTACCTTAGTTGTCAATTTTAAGTACTTGTATTAATGATAATTTAATAATTTGAGGTAAGCACAAAATGCCTTACATTTTCCTAATTGTACTATTTTGATAAATGCTCACTGATCACGAGATATGGTAGGGCGTCTATGGGTTTAAATACGATCATTTAACACTGGCCAGGTAAGATTTATCAAAGGTAAGCAATTCTGTAAATCAGGCACTTGTGACGAAATGCTAGGTCCAAATATATCCTTTTTAAGTGAGATACAATTACAGGACTGTGGCGCCAAATGACTTAATTTTTTAGCTTAAATGAGTATGGGCGGGGGTAGGATGGGCGGCTGCAAGAGGAAAAAAAGAAACCTGACAAACGCTTGTTTATCCATCTTTACATATGTTTTATTATCTTGATGACCTACAAACGCATTTGTTTCATATATTTGTATTATGAAATCTTTTGTCATTTTGCTAAGGGCCTGCATAACAAATGACTTTTGACCACAGAACATGCAAGTCAACCGCGGCTATAACGGTGCAGTGGAGATATACGCTCGATGTACACATGATTCAGTAAGTTATCTCCTAGCACTTCTTATTCAAAGGCACCAACTTTTCTGAATTCTCTCTATATTACTCTTGATATTTTCAAAGGGAAGCCGCGCCAATCACATGTGCTGTATCCAAATCAAATGACCAATGAACAGAGTTGTAGCAAAAACTGCATTACGTCACCATGTGGGTAATTCAAAAAATTTGGCACATTAAACTGTGGAATATGGTTTCAATTTAAATGTTATATTAAAAGAGTAATACTATTTCATATTCAAGACGCTGATAAATATTAACAGAGTCAATCAAAAACAACTTCATATGAAGAATAGTCTACATTTGTTCTAGATAAGAGCATTATTTTGCATTCAATAATCGCAAAATCCACTTCTTTTTATAACCCACGCGATTTAATTTCGCTAATTTGGCTCGCCTGGCGAATTAAAAGGAATGTTTCTCACTGGTGACATTGAAATAAGACTAATGTTTACTAATAGGTGGAGCATTTATAAATTTTTTCTCTGAGATGTGAAAAAGAGTGACTTTGGATGATAAATAGAATATCACCCTCGTGTCTTTTATTATAAAATAAACCAACACTCGTTGATAAAAGTAAAAAAAAAACTTTCATAAACTCATGTTGATAAAAATTAATTTTGTGAAATTAACTTTGATTGATTGATCAATACTCGTGCTAATATTAGTGCTGGTACCCAGTGTTGTTACTGTCCACTTAACACCCAAATTGGTCGACTAATCACAACCTTCATCTGTGGCATCAACCATGCCTTTTTTAAAGGCTTTTCTTGTTTATATATAGTATATTTAGGGTCACGTTTTTATTGATATATTTTTGACAACTTTATAAAAAAAGAACGCACAGACGTTAGGAAAAAACAACAAAGAGAAGCGGAGCCAAACATTTGTTCCATTTGTAAAGAATTACACGTTTGCTCAAATAAGAGTTTGTGTTTCAGGATGTCCAGGAACAGAAGGAGCTGTATGACGCTGTCACAAATCTCACCGACAACGACGAGCACTTAGTGGCTGAAGGAGGTATTTTACTGAACGCAATACTTCAAACCTGTGTCATGAACCTCTTAGATGTACCGAATACCTAGATTTTTAGATGTTAATGAATACCTTGTTATACATTTACATGGCCTAATGGAGAAATAGGGTTATGGGGTTACACAATGATACAATGATAGAAAATTCCAGAAATATTATCTTAACGAGCAGTCTAAAGCTCTTGGAAGTCTTTTATGTGTCCGCTATAGAACCCTTGAGTAACATGATGGCAAATTTATTATAAGCCTCAAACTTCAACTGTGATCACATATCAGGCGTCAGACAAAATCTCGAGCTAAAAAAATAGCTATTTCTTAATATTTCCTTGAGAATCTGTCTATGTACACGTAACTCTGCAATGACGACCATACGCTAAATCTTTTCAGACGATAGTTCAGACGAAGAACTGCCATGTTGCATTCTGAGCACTTCCGCCTGTGACCGGAAGCTGCTTCTTCTTCTCCCTTGCCTGCATGCTGTCTGCAGCCCCTGTCTCGAACAGTGTGAGGAGGTCATCACGTGCCCTTGTGGAGAAGAGGTCAATGTCAAGGACGTCGAACAGGTTGACCATGTCAGGCGCAATGAAGAGAGGAACGCAACCAGCATTTACCTCTGTGGATTTTTCTGTAAGCAGACGACACAAGCGGAGAGTAGGTGCCTCAACTGCGATGTCGCAATGTGCAGAAGTTGTCTGACATCCCATAGCGAAATTCGTGCATTTGAAAGTCACCGCATAGTTGACTTCAATAGTGAGGGTGGCAGTATACGTGATTCATGCACGGCCAGCTTTGGGGACCCCACAAAGGGAAGATGTAGAGACTCGGATTTGAGTGAAATGGTAAAAATTCACAAAGAAAAAATTTATAACATTCAAGATCGTATTCTTCAGACAAAAGAAAAGCTTCTACGTGTAAATGAAACTGAAAGAAATACATTAAGCTCCATGAAATCTGTGCAGAGAGAGGTTTCTGTACAGCTTCTACGGCACTTCAAACAGATGGCGGGAAACGTGCAGAGCAGTACTGAAGAGAATAGGAAAACCCTGAGAGAAAACATGGCGAAATTGAAACAAACGTTGTGGAAGTTCGGACACACAATCGATTATGCAGAGAGAGCCGTAAAGAGGACGAATGATGCAGAATTTCGCGAACTCGTTTCTATGATTCAGTCGAAGTTGTCCAAGGATTTGAACATTAAATTCTCCGTCAAATTCGAATTTAATGAGGACTCGATCACTGACCTCTTGCAGGATGACGTGTCCCAACTGGAGGGTATGATTCCTATTATTGGGACCGGAGAGCTCCATCTGGAGGGTATGATTCCTATTATTGGGACCGGAGAGCTCCATCTGGAGGGTATGATTCCTAGTATTGGGACCGGAGAGCTCCGAGAAAAATTCAAACAAAAACCGGAAATGGAGGAAGGAAAAAATGCAAATAGACAGGTATACATAGTCATATTCCGCCCGGCTACTCATTTGATTTCTTCTCAAATAATCTCTGCTACAGGTGGCTTCCCGCTAAATAGTTCGTCCTTATTGTTATCCAATCAGAAATGTTCTTTCAACTCATGCTTACCACTGAAGTGATTTAGCGCATCACACAGGCGTCGGAATCCGAGTATAGTACACGGTAACCATGACAATGCAAGTTTTGGATTTAAATTGCAAATAACATCTAAATTGCAAATAACTACCTTTGATTGCACTTAGGATGTGATATTTCTATCCGAAGAAGTGTTATAACAGGGGTTAGTAGGGAAAATAACTCATTTGGGAGAGAATTGTACATTCAGACAATAATACTACATTAACACTTATGAATAGTATTATTTTACCTGGAAGTAGGGTACAACTTTATTTATTGTTGCACATTTTATTTTTCATGGAAATTTATGTACGTCAGTTCATTAGAAAAGTCTTAACAGTGCAACATTCAGAATTTTTCAAGGGGTGGGTTGCAACATTTGACTTTTGAAGGTCAAATTATCAAGATATTTGAAATAGACTAATCGAACCTGCTTTACTCCGTGATTGAAACAGGGGCAGAATAGCGAAAAACTTTGTCTGTGACAGAGATCTTCTGAACGCAGTAAGATTTTGATGCAGTGCTACGCTAAATTTCAGCGCAGCACAACCTTGCCAAATTGACATCACAAGTTACATGATATTTGCTTCATGATATGTAAGGTGTTCATGGAATAGCATCAGACACCTTTAAGATTTGTTTTTAAATGCCATGTATAAAATGGTAAAACTTGTTTAGTTACAATTCAAAATGTATCAATCTGTCAACCTTAAACTCTCATTCAACAGGCTCTATGCTTGGATCCCGAGGTCATCAGGAATGCCTATGCCACGATTTCACAGCTGGGTATGCGATTTTATTTCCATTTTCATCTATCAAGTAAAAACAAATGTCTTAAGACTATTTCGTAAACATGATTATTTTTTGCAGACATGAAAATGAAAAATTATCCAAAACAGTTTAGGAATTACCATTGTCGAACATTTGTGACGTATTAATTGTATTTTTCTAAAACATGATTCCTTGACTAATTGAATAGACCCAAAATGTTTCATTCATATGTTATCATTTGACAACGAACCAAGAATGTATCAGAACAGATAAGAACCCCTTTTGACAAATCTGCCACAAACCTTTGTCTGTTATGAAAGTAGCTAGTGGCTTTTGAACAGAGTAAAGCGAGCTTCGTTGAATGAATGAATGAATGAATGAATGAATGAATGAATGGTAACTTATCGTCATCACATAGGATTGATTGGCACAAAGTCACCAAACAGATTTTCGTTAACTTGATTAAAAGTTTGTGTCTTATTGCTTGTTGATAATAGTGTTTTGAAAGAAATTGTGTGTAACACAGAGCAAACTGATATTTGATTGTTATTTTGTTTTGGAACAGGTGATAGTTTCACTGGATCCATCAAACTGATGTTGACGTGGGACCGGGAGAAAGCCCTCCTCAACACCCTTTTATGTAGGTTGAAACCAACTCACTCTCAAATATGTTAAAGAATTTGTTACAACCTATCAAAGCCCCTTAACCAAAAATAAATTCACAATTCAATTAGATATGGATATATTAGAAGAAACAATGAATTCAAATGTATTGCGATTATTGCTACTATCCCGATTCTAGACCAACATGATAATTGAAACACGTCTCTTCAGAAAAGTATATTTACAAACCTTTTCAACCCATGTCAGGTCCACGGGCAGAGTTCAACAGAGAAAGGGCGAACTCACAAGTTGTGACTGTCTACGACAACGGAAAGCTTGATAACCGACCAAATCTGAGAAGAAATTCCAAAATGCTTACACGTTATGAAGGAACAACCATAACAACTGATCTATTACTGAAAGGTAACCTGACATACCATGAAATCCACGCAACAGTGGAACTGGCAGCAAAACTGCCCAGTGGATTCCAGATTCTGGAGGTGTCGCTATGCAAGGATGCGGAACAGGATGTGGGAAGGATGCTGGGAGGTCGTGAAGGGTCCGTCAGTCTCCAGGTGGGCCACTGTATGGTCCACAAGAGCATATGCAGGGTTGTCAGAGATGGGAAGGACATTGTCAGATGTGCTGACAACACTTTTGCTAACATTGCTACAGTCTGGGCTGTTTTACAATATGGCTTCATGGTCGATCAAGCTCAAGGACGTTTGGCGTTCTTGGATATTACAAAGAATGACGTCATAGCTGTATTGGACAACGTCGGTTTTGCAGATGATTGCCAGTGGATGTGTGGTGTGTATTCTCCAGAGTATACAAGGGTCACAGTGGAGTTGGCGAGCGGGGAGGACATTCAGATGACTCAGGAAAAACTTATGCTAATTGCAAAGGCAATGACGATGACGTCATCTCGTCAATGATGTCTTGTCTGATAGAAGACCCAACGTGGGATGTGACCATGCTCTTAACTCTCAACAAACGAAGGCTTAACATGGTACCTGTAGCATGGACATAGTCAAGCAGTCACTTTTGTCCCTTAACACTTGTTCCATGGAAAGAACTTATTTACGATTTACTTCTAGTATATACGAGGGGCGTTCAATAAGTGTTGCAACTTCAATATAAAACCAACTCGCGTAGTCAATTTTTTACTTTTATTTTTCAATATAGTTACCCTTCACCTCAATACACTTATTCCATTTCTCTTTAAGACTTTTGATGCCGCTTTTGTAGAAGTCTTCCGTATGCCCCCCTAACCACGCCTCTGTGGCAGCTTTGACGTCTTCGTCATCCCGGAAGTGCCTTCCAGGTAGGGCGGATTTCAGCTTTCTGAACAGGAAGTAGTCACTGGGGGCTAGGTCTGGGCTGTAGGGTGGGTGGTTAAGCTGTTCGAATCCACAATCACGTATAGCGGCCTGTGCAACTCTTGACTGGAGCGTGTCAACATTCCACGGCGTTTCTGTCGAATTGTCTTTCGCAATTCTTGCATTAGGTTGGCATAATATTAACCATTCATTGTAGTTTTGGTTGGCAAGTAATCAATTAATAATATGCCTTTTGCATCCCAAAAGATTGTCGCCATAACCTTGCCAGCTGATGGTTGAGTGCGAAACTTCAGGGGAGGCGGTGAACTCGGGTGCTTCCATTGCTTGGATTCCAGTTTAGTTTCCGGGTCCCAGTGGTGGATCCAGGTTTCGTCACCTGTCACCAGACGAGACAAAAACCTGGATTCATCCGCATTAAACCGATCCAGGAGCTCCATACAACTTTCGGTTCTTTTCTGGTGATCTTGTGCTGTGAGGTTTCTGAGTACCCATCTTGCAGATACCTTGGACATACCAAGATGGTCATGAATTATTTTTTCAACACTTCCAACTGATATCTGGAATTCCAAAGACAGTTCAGAAACTTTAACACGGCAGTCAGCTAAAATTCGTCTTTCGATAGCGGCAATAACTTCCGGTCGGGTGACTTCAGATGGCCTGCCTGACCGTGGGTCATCGTCTAAGGACTCCCTGCCCCGCTTGAACTGAAGAGACCAGCGACAAACTGTTAAAAAGTTAGGAGCATCCTTAGCCATCACATTACACATACGATTATGTATTTCTGTAGCTTTGCATCCCTCTTTAGTAAGGAACTTGATCACAGCGCGTTGTTCATGTTTGAGAGAATCCATGATTATGGAGACCCCTAGGTCAGCGCATTATATCTAAATAATTGTTATGTCTAGAAATTGATTTGACATGTGTCAATGTTATGTTTTGACTATAGTAACACCTGCTATAAGCTGACACTGTTTATGTAAACACCAATGCCCCGCTTGCAACACTTATTGAACGCCCCTCGTATGTTTATCTCATGTACCGCCGTTGGTGGTTTTCAGAAAATAAAGAGTCTAAGTTTGAGTTTGAGTAATCATGTCCCCTCGCAAAGCTTGCGAGACATATTGGTTTGATTATAGGAAAAAAAGTCCTTGGAAAAAAAGTACCGGCAAAAAAGTCCTCCGGAAAAAGTCCTATTACTATAAAAACAGGTTAAAAAGACATTATCAACCATTTTGTTAAGAACATGAATTGTTTGTACTTGAGGTATCAAGAAGGATGTTGTGATATGTAAATATGGATTAATTAACTTTAAGACTTAACTGTAAGAGTCATTTTGGATTAATTAAGAATAAAGAAAATGTGAGTTTATCTCAATCTATTGAATCAACTGTTATATTAAATAAGGATTAATCAAGGATTAATTAAGCACCAATCAAGAGTATATGTGATGTGTGCTATACAGGTTTGTTGGACAGACAGACAGACAGATAATTTATTCAAGTCTCACCTCATACATTAAATAGAATAAATACATTAAAAATCTTACATAAAATACATGAGCCACCCAAAAAGGGTTACGAGAGACTATGGATTGTATATATACAACTATGTAAACGGGAAATGTTAATAGATATATACACTATATAAAATGATAAAAAATATAAATGTCATATAAAATGCTTTTTCTGAGATGTAAAATATCACTGCAGGCTTTGGCTGAATAATACAACACTGCGGGGCTGTTGGTATACAACAAAACAGGAATTCCTGAATGGGGTTTCTACGAACATCAGACTGAATAAACTCCAGTGAAGCAGTCAGTCAATCAGAACTCATGTACATGTACTCAATGTGTTACCAGTGCTATTTAATGTTGTTGTATCTGAATGAAGAGATGTATGTATTGTATCAGTAACCATGCAATATGATTATTGCATTGTTGTAACTGAATAAAGTGAATTACAACAAAAGTTTATTATTTTATCATACTTTGTTACCTAAAATTTAAAATAGTCTTTTCTTCCGGAGGACTTTATTTCCTAGTTGAATATAGGACTTTTTTTCCGGTACTTTTTTTCCGAGGACTTTTTTTTCGGACACCTTTGGTTTTACGGTTCCATCCGTTGTTCCCTGGTTCCGTGCCTCCGGGGTTTCCTTGTTCCGAAAATGCTTTCGTTACCGGGCCATATCTCAAAAATAGGTTCAATATTTTTTACGAAACTATGATATTTGGTTAGATTTAGTGTTGGCGTGGTGCCTATTAGTATTATATATTACCCATACGGGCGAGGATACACGAGTGGATATTTTGTTGATATCCGCACATGTGCTTTTTAGTGATTCTCAACGTTGATTGGTCGGTTCCTAAGAGAATGAATGACGATTGGTCGACTGAACTATTTTCAAATTTCATTGATAAATTGAACGTGTCGAACGTATGTCGATTAGGTTAAAAATAAAATCGTAGAACGATGAATATTACTGTACATCATATAACTTACAGGTTGATATTTAAACGCAGTATTATTTGAAACTATTCATCTACGTGCTAAGTTTCATTGTGATCTCAAGATTGTGCTTTTTCCAAAGGTACGGTAAGCGCTGTCTGTTTGTAAACAAACATGGCTGCCATCGAAAATTCATGAAATCTATACAAGCACAAGAATTTCACTGATCCATTAGTAATTATTAACACATAAAAACCACAGGGACTCAAATTCACTACATACATTCATGAAAGCAATAACTTTTACAAATCAACATACTCATAGTTGATCAGCCCTGGGAACAATCCTACCGTGATCACAGGCCGATTAGAGTTATCGTTCTTGACACTTGCTACGTGAATGAAAGTAACGTCGAAAGAAACAAATGTTGTTCAAACTTCAGATTATTTGATCCTGACATACAGACTTGTTTTGATGCATTCTTTGTAAGTTTCTCTTAAAGATATTGCCACTTTTATCAATTATAGTTTTAAAAAATTGACAGGTTTTTGCCATTTTCGTTACAACATTGTGCCGTCAACAACACATCACAGTGGTAGTACGGCGTGACGATCGGCTGATTCAAATACTTATTATCTTTATCAAATAATGTTATTTGTTAAGAGTTTTATGTGTGTTAATTTGTTCAAAGTTGAAAAGTGTATTATATCATTCAGGGACAATATTTTCGTCATTTTCGTATTGTTTTGAAACTGAACTAGATTCCGATGCGTTATTGACTAATTCACTCTGGAGATGTTCGGTTGGACACGCGTATGAATACAGATCAGCTGATTGGTATCACTTACAACAGCATTACTACGATTTCTCAATCGCATTTTTTCAGTCGTTTGTTCATAATATTTCATTACAAGTCGGTAATATATAGAATAACCAACTCGGTACGAGTGATTACGGGATATCTGCCCTCGTCAAAATAATGTTCAGTCGCTCGCCAAGGCTCGCGACTGTGAACATTATTTCGACTCGGGCAGATATCCCGTAATCACTCGTACCTCGTTGGTTATAGACCGATCCAGTCTGTCAATCAAATCTCGCGCATGCGTTATATCAGCCAATCAGAGCGGCGATTTCGCTACGCGAATTTGTCAACTTTACTTCCGGGGACAAACAACGCGATAATGGCGGCTCGATTCTGTTGTTGCAAATAATATTTAAAATGGCGTTCTTTACGATATTTATGCATCGATGTCATGACAGAAGTATTCCTCATTGTGTAGGGTAACAAGGTTACCGTTATCAATCGCTAAAATTGTGGAAAAGGCTCACTACATGGCAAAAAAACAATCGCGGGTCGGACAAGTGTTCGAAGGTGAGAATTTGCACGAACTACGCACTTTTCAAGTCACTCTCATAAACTTTCCACAAGGTGACAGCTCTAAGTACCCTTTGATAATTTATCTTTGGTACTGTATGTTTCTGAATCAACAGTTCATTGAAGTTGATCGAGATCATTTATAACAATTCTACACGTTGACTTTTCGGCAATTATCGAACTTTCGCCATATTGTAAACAAACTATGTTAAACGACTTGTTGTGCCAAATACGGTGAAATATCCCACTCAAATACAAGAAAAGCCTTTAAAAAGGCAAGCTTTGGGGCACCCGGTTATGTATCACTATATAGAACCAGGAGATTTAGGTTAGGGAGGACGGGGACGGGGACGGGGACGGGGACGGGGTCTTTTACTTGAATAAATTGTTCAAATCGGAGACGCATATTTTTTGCTCTTTGTTGTGATAGTTATCAGTACACTATGTACATAGTACAACATCTCGTTCGTTCCGCTTAAATTCCACCCAATGATAGATACGTCTCCTATCTCAATTATGATATAAATTGTTATGATATAAAATTTCTAAACATTAATATGGCAATTCAAATCTATGTTGCTTTAAGTTTAAAAGATAGCTGACGGTGAGTTTAATACAAGAGTCAGTGATTAATTAATAGAGAAATTGTTGCGCTAGTAAACTTTTCGGGATATACATTGTTTTCCAATACCCGCAAATTTAGTTTAAACCGAACGAATTTCCCATTGACTTTCAGGTTAATTACATGTTGCAAGAATAATTTTCCTTAAGTGAGTGTTGATCGTATTACAGCCGAAAGTTGCTAAAATTTTTAGAAAAGATCTCAGCTACAAGATCATTATTTTCATTATATTATAGGATGACATTAAAGAATATATAGAGAATCTCACCCATGTGTCTTCTGATATCAAATATATCAACACAAGTTGATAAAAGTAACAAATATCCGAGGCTTGTTTTTCTTTTTTGGCAATGGGATAATTTTGATGTTTTCCAAAGAGTGGGAACATGATGGAAACTTAATGATAGTTGACAAAACGTTTGGAAAATATCAGCCAGTTGCAACTTGCACTCTGCACTCTTTTAGAACTACACCTAGCAAATTATCAGGTCCACAGGCTTTATGTGAATTTATCTTAGCAAAAGACGTTAACACATAATCTTTAGAAATATCTAACACCTCACATGGTGGGAGTGATTCAAGTAAAATGTTTCTTTCTTCTGAAAAATTACAACTTTCAAAGCGATATCTCCTCTGAAACACAGTTTTGCGTGATAATTTATCATATTTTAGACCCTGTCGAAAGTGTCGATACTTTCTTCGAAAGACACCTTTAATCGTAAACAAATCACCCATAACGTTATTTTTTGAAATTGCATTGAGTGAACGATCAGTCATTGACAAGGCGGGACATTTAGCGTTAGCGTAAAATTGAAGGAACCGAATTCCTAGTTGATACAAAAATGGAATGTCGTTTCCGAATGTGGAATGCAAAAAAATACACCGAATAACTACAAAACAGCTCACATGCACATGCAAAATTGATATTTTTTAAGGGTGTAAACGCTAATCCATATATTTTTGAAAATTTACGATATATTTTACATCATAACATTATTATAATAATCAGTTTCCGAATTAAAGCTTGCCAATTATTTCGTACCACCCACATGGTCACGTGGGTATAAATTTGCAACAGCTCTGTCCATTGGTCGTTGAAATACCAGAATATGCTTAAGACAAATATCATTGGCTGAAACTTCTCTTTGAAGTTTCCAAGAGTATTATAGAGAGAACCTTCTGCCATTAGTTTTCAATATCAAATGTTACATAACTTTGGGGTCTCTGGACCCCAAAGCAATAATTAAATATCAAAGAAACTGGCAGACATTGAATATTTAATAAATATAAGCTTTTCCTGCATTTCCATTTTACTCATTATGTTCCATAATTATGTATTATGCCCCAACCCATAAGATCAATTTATGTATACATAGCTTTCAAACAGTTATGTCCCATAACCTTTCAGGTATTTGATACTAACACAACTTGAAAATAAACTTGCCTGTAAGATAAAACATGGAATATCAATAATGTTCATTTCAAATATTTAAATTTTTCACTTCAATGGTTAGATTTATTTCCAAATATTTGATCAATGAAAACCTAGCTATTCAAAACAAAGTACTTGATTGCCTCATTGATTAATTGCTGCAAGTCTCAGGGAACACCCTGGTTCAAAGTATGAAAGGGATAAAAAAAATCCCTTAGCCTGATATAATGGGATTTTTAGAGAATGCAATGGGATGTTTGAGAAGAAAATTAATAGTTTTGATTTTTGCAATGAGACTTTCTCCCCTCATTAGTATTGATAATGGGATATATTGATACATCAATTGGTAAATATCCCCAAATCCCTGTCCAAAGTAATCCCTGAAGTCTAGGTATATCAGCTATACAACAATTAACTTTTCTGTCAAAGCTATAACAATAAAATTTTGAATGAGTCAATAACCCAAACTGTTCAAAACTGTCATTTTAAGATGGGGTTAAGTTTAGTGACCAAAGATCAGTTAACAAAAGTACATCTGATTTCTATTCTTTATCAATCAAATAAAACTTGGTGCATATATGTCCATGACTTTTAGGTGTACCAGGGAATACAATAAGACAAACCAAAATAATAAATCAAAAAATAATATTTCACATACATGTGAAATCTTGAAAAGAAATTTTTTATTGCTGTTGACTCATATGTTCCCTGACAATTGTTTTAAATCCAATCCTAATGCATGTTTTTACTTTGGAAACATGAAATGCAATATTTATGTAAAGCAAAGATTATTTTTTTATTTCCAAGATTGATTAATTCCAGGATCCCTGATATTGTGTTATTTTCACACAAAAATATTTTTTTAACAATTAAATATTAAAAAACTTCATAGTGTCACTTAATTTATTTGGATCTTTCAGTTTTGAATTCTCTAAAATAATTATGTATAGTGATATGTATGTATGGCTGTAAGCCTTTCTAATTGAATTTTTTTTATCATAACAATATTTTCCCAATCTAAATAAATTTGGATCAACAAGTTTTTTTAGAAGCAGGATAAGGTCCTACTGTTTATCAACTTGAATGAAAAAATATAAGATCTGTTTATATAAATTTACTTAGATTGATGTCTTCCAGATCCTGAATGAAGCCTGTCAAATATATATTTTTTAATGTCAAATAAAAATCATTCCTGTTACATTCCCATTACAGTAGATGTTTGTGATTCTAATCTATGACATAAAACATTCATATTTGGCTATAAAGACATTTTCTACTGCTGTTGACTCATATGTTCACTGATAATTGTTTCTCATCCCATTTTACTGTTTCTTCAAATCTATCTCATAGAACATTCAGATTTGGCTATAAAGACAAAATATAAGATCTGTTGATCTAGATTACCCCAGATTGATATTTTCCAGATCCTGAATGAAATATGACTTTTAAAAGGAAAATATAAATGAAAACTATGATTGTATGTAGTGTAATGATATTTTCTAATAATAATAATAATAATATATTTATATAGCGCCTAACTTCCATCCAGTAGGTTGCTCAGTGGCGCATAATTGTGTTTGTGATTCAAAATTCATCTTTAATGATTTATAGATACAATCAATTGATTTTTGAAGGTAGACTCATTAAAATTTTGGTAGTTAAATTTATTCAAAAGGAAGGTAGCATTTGAAGGAAACGTGAAAATGATTATCATTTTAAGGATATTATAAATTACATATACTGGAATAATATTTTTAGAATATTGACTTTTCATGATTATGATATCTGTGTCAATATAAAAAGATATATCAATAATTAGCATTATAAATATTGTATGTCAAAAAAAAAAAAAAAAAATATGGCAACTAGTTTTAAATTTGGTTTCAAAGTTAAGCTCACTGATCTAGATGTGTAATTTACACACTGTCAACAACTGGTGAACTGAGCATATGCGACCATGACCAGTTGATGACAATGACTATTCAACATATTTCAATAAAAAAGGTTTCTCGACAAAATATGAAAAAAAATAACTTGTGGATGATTTATGAAATCAAACATCTGGTGGTAAAATGTGTGAGCTATTAATTACCTGGATTGTACGAGTATAATTTTTTTTTTACAAAAGTGAAGGAAATATTCCGAGTTGAAATGCATTTGTTTACAAAGTGGTCGACGACTTCTCTCGCTCTGGGCATTGATTGACAAAGTGTCAAAATTACGCTTAATTTGTTGATAAAATGAGATTTATCTAAGCTAAAGGTCATATATTGAATGTATTTGTTAGGTAATGTGCGTTATGAACGACATTAGCATGAACGCAAGCCAAAAGCTTCGGCTAGTGACATTGTTGAGATACACGGCCCGGCTCGCCTGAGCTTGAAACTTGTCCCCTCAAATATTTCAACCAATCACGTCGCAGGGGGCGGGGCCTAACTGCTCTCGACTGGATCGGTCTATTCTCTAAGTCTCCCCCCGAAGGGTCGGGAGACATATTGGTTTTAGCTGAGTTCCGGTCGGCGTTCCCATTTCGTTTCCGCAGCATATCTCTAAAACTATATGACCGATCATCACCAAACTTTGTATACTGTCTCTCCATATCATAAAGATGTGCCTTTTGGAGGTAATAGATTTTTTAAAATTTAAATTTTTTTATTTCCATGGCAACAATTTATACTTAGTCTTTTTCAAGGGTAGTGTTCGTTTCCGGAGCAGATCTCTAAAACTATATGACCGATCATCACCAAACTTGGTATACTGTCTCTCCATATCATAAAGATGTGCCTTTTGGAGGTAATAGATTTTTTAAAATTTAATTTTTTTTTATTTCCATGGCAACAATTTATACTTAGTCTTTTTCAAGGGTAGTGTTCGTTTCCGGAGCAGATCTCTAAAACTACATGTATATGACCGATCATCACCAAACTTGGTATACTGTCTCTCCATATCATAAAGATGTGCCTTTTGGAGTTAATAGATTTTGTAATTTTTTTTTTTTTATTTCCATGGCAACAATTTATACTTAGTCTTTTTCAAGGGTAGTGTTCGTTTCCGGAGCAGATCTCTAAAACTATATGACCGATCATCACCAAACTTGGTATACTGTCTCTCCATATCATAAAGATGTGCCTTTTGGAGGTAATAGATTTTTTTAAATTTAATTTTTTTTATTTCCATGGCAACAATTTATACTTAGTCTTTTTCAAGGGTAGTGTTCGTTTCCGGAGCAGATCTCTAAAACTATATGACCGATCATCACCAAACTTGGTATACTGTCTCTCCATATCATAAAGATGTGCCTTTTGGAGGTAATAGATTTTTTAAATTTAATTTTTTTTTATTTCCATGGCAACAATTTATACTTAGTCTTTTTCAAGGGTAGTGTTCGTTTCCGGACCAGATCTCTAAAACTATATGACCGATCATCACCAAACTTGGTATACTGTCTCTCCATATCATAAAGATGTGCCTTTTGGAGTTAATAGATTTTTTAAAATTTTATTTTTTTTATTTCCATGGCAACAATTTATACTTAGTCTTTTTCAAGGGTAGTGTTCGTTCCCGGAGCAGATCTCTAAAACTATATGACCGATCATCACCAAACTTGGTATACTGTCTCTCCATATCATAAAGATGTGCGTTTTGGAGGTAATAGATTTTTAAAATTTTTATTTTTTTTAATTTCCATGGCAACAATTTATACTTAGTCTTTTTCAAGGGTAGTGTTCGTTTCCGGAGCAGATCTCTAAAACTATATGACCGATCATCACCAAACTTGGTATACTGTCTCTCCATATCAGAAAGATGTGCCTTTTGGAGGTAATAGATTTTTTAAATTTAATTTTTTTTTATTTCCATGGCAACAATTTATACTTAGTCTTTTTCAAGGGTAGTGTTCGTTTCCGGAGCAGATCTCTAAAACTATATGACTGATCATCACCACACTTGCATACTGTCTCTCCATATCATGTAGATGTGCCTTTTGTAGGTAATATATTTTTAATTTTTTTTTTATTTTTATTTCCATGGTTTCAGCATCAAATCATTTAGAATTTTGAATATTTTGTTTGCTACAATTGTGGAGTTGATAGGTTATTTATTCAAGTTGAATTATACAGAGAACATTAATGGTGCTTTATGATAGTATTGTTTAGAGGTTTTAAACACTTAAAAAAACACTTTCTAGTTTTCTTTCTGTTTTCCATGAAAATTTGAACTCAGTGTATATATGGGTTGGGGTCCTTTTCCGGCCTCTGTCTCAAAACTTTTGAGTATTTAGTTTTCGAAACTTGCTTTGTAGAATAGCGAAGGTTATTCTGATTTTCTAATTTAGTCAGGTTTCAATGGAAACAACTCGAATTTAACAATATTTGGGGTCCTTTATCGGGCTCTCTCCCAAAATATACTTACTATTTTTTTTACCAAATACGGTATTTGGTTCGGATGTACTGGTGCCTTTTGCAACTCTGGTTATTCTAAATTTTTCATTTCATTTGCTTTTCATGCAAAATAATTGTACATAGTGCATATTGGGGGTGAGGGCCCTTTTCCTACCTTAATCTCAAAATCTTTTCAGTATGATTAAATTAGACTTAGAATGTGCTCCCTTTTAATCCTTAGACTACCCATATGTTTATGTTAATTTATTCTTAAATAATTAACATTTCTGATTGTTTCTGGCAAACTAGGCCTAGATGATGAGGTTCGATTAGATAGGGCAGGGAGGGTGGGCATCAAATGCAGATACTTCTAGTTCATGATAATCTCATTAGTTTTAAAGGGGCAGTAGCACGTTTTTTTAAAGTTTTATATTTTCAATATTTCACTGATGATTATATGTTATTGCTAATTGTATTATTTTGATAGTGTAAACAATCTTTTTAAACAAAACAATCATCCATAATCAGAGAACAAAATATAAGGTTTCACATAGAGTCCATTGGCTGACATTTTTGTGTGAACACCTTTAATTCATTTTGTGTAAGAAAAAGGAATCACATGTTTGAACTTTACATCATATATTTGTTTTATCACTGCTTCATCTACTTTTAATACATTGTCTTTCAATTGGAACTATTTATTTTCATTTTCCTGAAATCACCTTCTAATCCCTCAAAAGATGTGCTACTGCCCCTTTAAAGTGAACGCATTAATAAGGTAACTTATAAGCGTATAACTTGTATTAATATAAACAGTACTAGTTGATTGCAAAGTTACTCGCAGGGTAAAGACATGATGTGTTGTACTTCATTTGAATCGATGTTGGTTTCTGGCGATTCTATTCACAACCTCTATTTGTAAAACATAGACAGTTACACCCAACTTAAAGATGCCTGGTGTGAACGTTTTCCAATTGGTATTTTGTATGTTTTGGGTTCCTCACACTTCATACTGTACTTTTAGTTTACAAATTTGGAAACGTTATTTCAGGAACACAAATTATTTCAAATTGATCTCTGTCATTTGTTTCAAACGATAATGTACAATTGTACAAGTCATAAAAAAGAAAGAATCGCTACAAGATGGTAGGTTATCTAGCGAGATTAACACACAGGACCATTTTAGCATGGTTTATACAGAAACGATAGGGCACAAATGACATGTTCACTGATAACTTGATTTGAATTTTTTTTATTGATATTGATATTTGATTACTTGATTAACGAATGCCAATTTTCGGTTTGCTCAATTGTAAATCAATCTTAATTACTTTAGTTGCTAAATATGAAAATATGATCATGAAGACTGATATATAATGTCATCGAAGGAAAACCTTCAGCGCCTTTGAGCAGCGCTCTGTGAACGAATATCCCGATAGGACTGCCCTTTTAACGTGTGGATGCTTAGAATACGTGCTATACAAATATCACTTTTAATGAATAAATGATTGGTTGGTGAGGTAAGAAAAATGACATGTATCATCATTTTGTGAAACCGATTTCTTGACCAAGTACGGTCAACGAGAATGAAATATGTGTTGACCACTGGCATATTGTCAAAACATGACTTAACTCGCAGTAAGCTGAGTTGTAAAATTGAGGTATTTTCTTTTACCGGTAAAAGCGCCTCTGGTGAAATAACAGCGTGTGAAAAAGACATAGCGGTATATCGTCGAGTGTGATCATAACGAATCTATACGCTGTAAGCTAAGTTTGCATGTTTGTAGGTCACTGATACACCACACAATATCTGATCTTAACAATCATTATGGTTACAGGCAAATAGTTAGGTTTAGTCAAGCGTATATTATTACTATATATCACATGCTGAAATCTGAATGAGAGCTAAAGAGGTCACACCTTAAAATATTGCTTAACTTCTTCTGGTTACCTTGAAACATTTAAAGAGACAGTCCTATCGGGGTACGAAATTCAAGAGGACGCAGTGATGCATTCTATTCTTTATCAACTTGTTAAATCTAGAACGTTTATGCTGATAAGTGTGAAATAATTATGTAATAATCACATATAAGTATAAACAGAGATGTACTCTTGAATGTTTCCACACACGATACGCCAAGAGGACTGTCCCTTTTAGACCCTTACCAATCAGCGTCAGGTTCGTCCTCTTGTATTTGGGGTATATATGACATGAGAAAAAGCGTTTCACTCTTATTAGCTTACGATATTAAAATTTAAACCATATGCATTTATAGAATATTGACACATTTATAAATATAGTATAAACCTAATCATCAACATCTTGTAGCAAGCACTCGTAAAGCCGATGAATAACTTCACTTCTTATATTGTAATAACAAAGTTGTTGTTTTTTCACCGAGTATGTGCTTCCCTTTATCAAGTTGTCAGATAACAAATTTATTATCTCATTTGCTTCAACCAGGTTGGATTATGATCGGGTACTATATCATAAATGTGTTCATTGGATTGTTATCTTCAATTTCGTTCCACATGAACACCCCGACAGGACATACTAACGATTCCGTTCGGCCGACCGTCCGTCTGAGGACATTTCAGTCCGACCTATTAATGAAAACTATTCATCGAATTGTTTTCAAATTTTCACATGTCTTCTTTCCTACGTGGAGGGATGCAGTGCCAAATAACAACCGATTTCTTTATTTTTTTAATTTTTTATACAAATTTCTGTTTTGAACACAGTCATTTTCCAAGATAAAAGTTTGTCAGACCAATTGTCAAAATCCGTGTAGATGTCTTTTAATAATCTGGTATTGGGATATCTAAGTTTTGGGAAGTAAGCAGTAATTTAATTGCTCAGGGATATACTGTCGAGGGTATAAGTGAGCCCGCTCACCTGTTTTGCTTATATCAATTATTGTACACGCCGCTAATGGCTGAAATATTACCCAAGCGGTGTAAAACAATAACTCCTTCCCTGTATCAATTGTAATGTTTATTTCACAACGATCATCAATCTTCACAACTGTCTACAGACATGTGTTATTTCTTCTTGAGGCTATGTGCATACTCTCCTGCCGTTGTCATCTGACATCCAAATATATGTTTGAGATTAGCTCACAATTACCAGTGTTTAATAATAGACGCTTTGATATTTGGAATAAATGTTGTATTGTACAGAAACGTGAATGTTATGTTGTGTAAATTCTCTTATGCTCGCTTTGAAGTAATAAAAATAGTGCTTCCCTCCAGAAGCAAACTATTCTTTTGCGTTCTAATGCGTTTAAACTCTCATGGATGTAATAATAATAATAATAATAATAATAATAATAAGAGTGCTATTAAAGGACACACCTCCATAACTAAGGTTTATCCACAATGCGCATACAAAACGATTTGCGGAATGTACAATTAATATATATTCACATACAGATAAGACGAGGTGGTTAAGTTTCGTTTGCAAAGATAAATATTGAGCTTGGATTTGAATGCATTGATGAAAGAAGCCCATTTCATTTCATTTCAATTCAAAATAAAGTGTTTGGCCCCTTGCTACCATAACGTGTTTTCACATAATGTACACGACACAATCGTGACTATTTGGTTTTATGTTAAGTTTGATTTGTAATCAGCTGGAAAACAATACAGCTATCGCTAACTTTCTATCTTTATGAGCATGCGCGAAGATTTCTATTGATATGTAACACGTACTATTAAGATAATATTTTATTGTTTTTTTAGGAGAAACATCTTTTGTTATCAACACCTGTGTGGACCGAGTTATTTTCCAGGACACTTTTTATGATTGGTTATTCTGTGTTTACAATGGCTTGATGTCTTTGAGTCGAAATCTAAATGACCTCATAATTGTAAATGAAAGCTTTTTGTTTTGGCTGAAATGTTAATATATTATAATTGTTTGACTGAAATAATGACTGCAAAGACCTGGCTGCAAAGTTAGTCCTTAAGGCAGTACGATACTATGAACCTTCAAAATCACAAATTAGGAATCTATCAAGTTTGAAGGAAACTACACACACACAAAAAAACACCCACAAAAAACCTTAGGTCACTGTTTAAAATAATTCCTTATCTAAATAGAGAAGTCGAAATAGAAGAAGTCAACTAAAAAATCCCAAAATTACCAACAGATCATAAGATTGAAAGGCATTTTCTTAATAATAGTTCACTTTGATTGATTTGATTTGATAACGCTTTATTGTTAAATACACTAAACCCCAAAATAAACTATCCACTCATTCAAATTTTCATTGAAAAATAACAAGACACGGTTTTCTATCCTAACAACATTTTATCTAATACTGAATCTTCAAACTTCATATGTTTTGCAATAACTCGTTTATCTTACAGCCAGGAAACGTTTTATTAACACTTGTGTGAAATGTTAATTTCCATTTTTTAGAAATCGAAGTTTCTGATCATATGTTAATGAATTTATGGAATATGGAGTCCATAGTCATCAATAATTCGTATGTCCACCTTCAGCTGTTATGCAGGCAAACACTCGACGTCTCATTGATGTCGTGAGACGTCTGACGGTGGCGTTAGGGATGTTCGCCCTTTCATCCTGTAGGGCTTGTTCCAGCTGCCTCAGGTTGACTGGAGAGTTTGCTCTTTTCCTGATTCGCCTCCCTAGGCCGTCCCACGTGTGTTCAATTGGAGAGAGATCAGGAGAGCGTGACGGCCACGGCAAGACGTTGACGTCATTGTTGCCCAGGAATGTTGACACTGCTCTTGCTGAATGTGCAGGCGCGTTATCATGTTGAAACAAAGTTCCCGGGTGATTCTGAAGAAATGGCAACACAACAGGACGAAGAACTTGATCAATGTATCTTTGCGCAGTCATGTTACCCATAACGATCACCAATGGCGACTTGTTTTCTCCTCGGATACCGCCCCAAACCATCACACTTCCCCCACCGTGTGCCTGAACCTCTGCAACACAATTTGGAGCGTTTATTTCACCCTGACGGCGATAAACGCGGGCTCTGCCATCATGCTTATATTACAAAAACTACTTTCGTCGGTGAACATAACATTTCGCCAATCACGAAGCTGCCACCTTCGTTCACGTCTTGTCCAGATTAATCGGTTATGTCGATGTTGACGTGTCAACGTTGGGCCACAATAAGGTCGACGGGCCCGAATCCCTGCTGCTCTTAACCTCCTACTGACGGTTGATTGACTAAGCACCCTCCCGAGAGCCGTAGACGCCGATTCTGCAACTGTAAGGAATCGATTTCGGAGATGGAGAGTTCTTAAGTATCGGTCTTCCCGACGTAACGTCACACCTGGTGGTCTACCTGTACGCGATCTATCTAATGTTGTTCCCGTGTCCCTATAACGTTTCATCAAATTTTCGATGGTTTTTCGATGACAGCCGAATGTTCTTGCAATAAGAACATTTGAAGCACCCATGTTCTTCATACACAAGGCCCTGTCGCGCTGTTCTGGGGTCAATCTAGGCATTTTAAAATTGGTTTTATATGACCTGGCTCACATGTGAATTGATCGCTTGCTAACTAATTTATCAATAATGAAAGTGCGAAACAATGATAAAAGAAAAACGTGTTTTCTCAGTTTTCAACAAAAGTCATGAAAATCATGTACCTAATCATTTTTTTAGATGAACAACTGAAATGTTACGTTTTGGCGACCTGTTTCCATAAAACTTAACATTTAGCTAAAGTAAATAAAGAATATATTTGAATTCTAAAAATGGATAGTTTCTTTTGGGGCTAAGTGTACATCAAATTAATCAAAATATTCCAGGAGCACCCACTATTATGTTACAAAAAGGGGTTGCTAAATTACGTTCTTTGTGTATCTATTGTAGAGAAGAATTAAAATTACCACGGGAGGCAATACACACCACAGTTTGTTTAAATCTACTTAATTTATCAGAGACATGTGATGTATCAACCTACGTTAACAGTTACACATGAAGGCAGTAGTTTGAAGTCTAAAAATGGTGTCTGGTTAACACTAGCAAGACCCCTACCATTTTTAAGTGTTGTCAATATACGAAAAATAGGCACGTTTATTGATTTTCTACCTTATTGATTGACATTTGTTTTTAAACCTTTGGAACAATTCATTAACATATATCAACATTTTAATAAACTTAAACACTGATAAGTATTCTTTGAACGATTATGTAAGTCTTGTTCTTATCGGTTTCAGAATACGACACAAAATAACTCGAAATATTTGTAATTTAAAATCTAAACTGAAATGTGAACTTTCTTTTGCCTGTCAGGTTACATTGAAAAATCTTATACCTTGGTTATTTTTTGTTATCGAAGTTAGGCATCAACGTACTAGTTACTGGTTAATCTAATGTTAACTGCGTTCAAAGATGTAGATTAGGCATTTGGTATGACATCATTAAGTAACTACAAGCTAATTTAGTGAGAACATCGTTGTAATCCACTGGTCATATGGCCTCAAAATTACTGAATAAAGCTTCTGTTCTATTCTGATAATGGAACTGACGACCAACATTGACAAAAACAAACATTTAAAAAAAATTGAAAAGCATAGTGCCGGAAAAATACTTATACATTATCGATCTTGAAGCTGAAACGGTTTAATCAATATTGATATTGATGAACTTTGAACTTTGAAACTGTCGTAGCCTTTATTATATACTCATTTAATCTTAGGATAGTAATACAAGGGTGCAATACTGAATACGTCTTCAAATTCCGTATTACACGGCAAATTCCGTATTGCACGATTGCCGGTTCTACTTTTTTCAAGCTTCGGCAATTCTCGCAACTTTCCGTACGTAACAATCATTCGAAGATGTCATGGACGCGGAGAAACAACTCGTTCTTCGTTCTCGTCCATGACATCTACTCGTTCAATACAAACGACCCAAATGCACACGTATGACGTTCTGTATATTTATTGAACAGTGATAGACCTGTTGATTATATTCCTGTTAATCATTTAATTGCTACTTGTCGTGTAATCCAATATATAAGGAGAATAAAATAAAGAACGTTTTGCAAATCTTTTATCAACATGTTGCACATTAAATTGATCGAGAAGAATTTCTGCCATTTAAAATCTATTCTACCTTGCATAGTGATAACAGGAAGGTTTGAAGTCGGAATTATGATCGAAAACAGGACAATGACGCACGTCAATCACTCGCAGGGAACTTTGGAAACATTTTAAAAGCAGTCACAATGGCAGTTACAAGTTGATAACTTTGATATGCTGTATAACCACTATTCATCTAAATAGGACGTGTGAATTTGGCTTTCGTGAATATGTATGACTGTTTTAAGATTTTCATTGAAAAAAGTATTTATGATATAATTATCATTTGGGGAGATTCTTTGAATTTATAGCAAATTCTCAAAAAACGCTATTATGAAATATAGAATCAGGAACCTGTTCTTGACCAACAACTTTTATTTGACTTCCTCTCCCCTGGGGGGTTGCACATATTGTAACAGGGTTTCTGTAATAAAAAGTGAATTAAAAAAAAAAAAAAAAAAAAAAAATGTATATATATATATAGAATAAGGTAAACCATATTCTGAAAGGTTTTAGCAATAAAGGAGAGTGGGTATTTCAATTTCTTTATTGCAGGAGTGCGACAATGCAGTGTGGTTACACCCTCTCTGTTCACCTCACAAAGAAGTCTTGTTTAAAGGGACAGAAGCACGTTTTAGGGGGAATATCATATTAAAAGATGTCAGGAAAATGAAAACTAATGGTCCCAATTGAAAGACAACGTATTTAAACTAAATGGAGCAATAATAATTCAAATTTATAATGTACAATATAGCCATGCGATTCCTTTTTCTTACACAAAAAGGAATTAAAGGTGTTCACACAAAATGGCCGCCATTGGATTTTATGTGAATCTTTATAGCTTTGTCCTCTGACTATGGATGATTGGCTAGTGTAATGAGATTTTTAACAGTGTCAAAATAATACATTTAGCATTAACTTACAATTATCAGTGACAATTTTAAAATATAAAATTATCCAAAAAACGTGCTACTGCCCCTTTAAAGGGCGGAACATGGGTCTCTAGTTTAGCGTAACATGTTAAGGCTGGAAACACATTACGTCCGAATTTTCTTGCGATCCGTCATGCGATGCGATCCGATGCGTTTGTCATGTACACACTAGACGCGATTAAATTAACGTTTAGCATTGCGTTTTATCTAAGTCTTTACATTAGTTTCATGGTTTGAATGGAAACCCCCCCCCACGATATGCACGGAATATGACGTCAGAAGGGAATCCTTCATGCGATTCCATTTGCGATGCGTCAAAAATAGGTGCAGCACCTATTTTCATCGCATCGGATCGCATCGCATTGACGCATCGGTCGTAGTGTGAGCGCTCTATGAAAAATACACGGTGTGCGTTTTTTTGACGCATCGCATGACGGATCGCAAGAAAATTCGGACGTAGTGTGTTTCCAGCCTAAGGAGTTCTCATTGGGCATTCTGTTATTTTAATCCAATATTTTGAAATCCTTTGATTTCCATATAGATCGCAATCGCAATCGCAATCTGTTTTATATTAAGAATATATTTTGGTCAAGGATGAATGATTTCACGTTTGGGTGTAAATATGAAAATTAAGTTTTACAACAAAATATCATGAGTGTACTACATTTTAAAAATCAATATTATTTGTTTACAGAAACGTTTTATCTGAATTAAATCAAACCAAATAATTGATTCCATTCATTATTATAATCCTATGTGCAAGGTCGTTTGTTTTCTGACAAAAATACTTGTTTGGTTAAAAGTACTTGACCCCGAAATTCTTTTTTAGGCAGGTTATTGTACGCGTCAAGTATAGCTATTTATCTTCGTAAGTGCCTCCCACAAGACATCTTGAATTAAATCAGCGTTAACAAGTCTGTCATCAAAGCAACCTGAGTCAATCTGAATTTCAAATGATGGAGGTTCAAAACATTTCCACAATAGCAGTTGACGTTTTCTCGTTCTACTATTCACGGTGAGTAAATATATACATGTTTTAAAACAACCAAAATCAAATTCAATGTGTGATTCGCGCTGTAATATGGCATAATAAATATAATCAAATTGGTTTTAATTTGTTTACATGCATGGTGCGATGAAAACATGGCGATTACCTTGTTTATAATTGAACAATAAGTTCTTTATCATTCCTGCATTATTGTTAACACATGAATTTTACATTGCTTGATAATGCGAAAAACAATATGACAAATGAGTTAGAGGCGAGTTTATACAGAGCTCTGTATACGAAACGTTTATTCACATACCTGCGTATCCTACTGAAACTTTTATGAGGCGTCATAGCATAAGGCAGTAATAACATTTTAAGACAAAAATGAAGATAACCTTTACCTTTTGATAACACAAATAAATTGCCGCCACACTTAAAGTCCTTGCCTGAGTTTTTCAAACCAAATCTTAATCTGATCAAAAATCGAAATTTAAGGAAAAGGAATTTCGAGAGAATGACCATAGCTGAATGTGCGCGTGTTGTAACCTCCCCACGGCTCCCTAAGATCAAGAACAGGTCTCTACATTGGTCGAATTAGGTGGTGGAGCTGACTTTATACTATGGTAACTGCATTTTTGCTCAGAAATGTATGTTAGACTTATTAGTACTTACCTTGGTTGCTGTAAAAGCATCATATTTTAAGAGCCTCCTCTTTTTGTATACAAATGTTCTTAAATATGACTATGAAGGCAATGTGTTAAACATATTAGTTGTAAATTATATAATGTTGTAGCGCGAATCCTCATAATATTTATGTGACATAATAACACAGTTTATGCTACGCCACTGTAGCGGGCCTATAGAGGAGAGAGCTGTTCTGTAGATGCTAGTTAGCTGGATAAAACAATTGGTGATAGAGAAAGCTTAACATTTCGAAATATATGCCATATGACTTTTACGAAACATGTGACAATTAGTGTAGATCCTCGCTCTCGTTCGGGCGATACATAGAGGATATCTGTCTTTTCTTGACTAATACCATGTTTATCTCAGCGAGTGAGGTAGAAAGTTTATAATTTCACGAGAGGCGCAGCCACGAGTGAAAATATTAAACTTTTCTACCTCACGTTGAGCCGCCGCTTGGAGGAGCCCGTCACCGCGGTTAAAGTGACGTCAAAACTACATGACTACATGACGTCAAACTCTCGAACTTGGCGTCACTCGAGTGGTGATAAAGTATATCACCTCTCAGGAGAGTGACGATAAAGGTTATCGCCACTTTAGCCAGATACAGAGTTTATTTCGCTGATTACTTCACCCTCAATCATATAATAAAAACAATTATACTTTTTTTAAAAGTCACATTACACATTTCCACTGGAAGTATTCTCTATCTACCGCTGTGAGCTATGTTTTTCGGTTTGCAGGCCAGTGATACACCACCCAAAGATCTGATCGAAGGAGCTTCTATATAGTTACAGGCTAAATTGGCAATTGTTAAGTCCACCGTTGATATCTCATGATGAAATCAAAATGGCGACTACAGAGGCCACGCCTTAAAACATTATTTCTTTCTGAATAACTGGAAGATGAATTCTGGAATGAAAACGAGGTATATCTTTATGACAATGCCACATTCAAATTAGCCACCAATAGTTGAGATGCTTAACGGTCTTTTTAGGGCAAATTGCGATAGATAATGATTGAAATCTGCTGGTAATGCAAGGTTATGGCAAAAGGAATCTTGAGTTTTCTTTTCTCAGATAGTTTTTTTTGTGAAATCGTCTTTGGAAGGTTCTTAAAAAAAGGGGGAGTTTATACTGGCGCGTTGTTTTGCTACAGCTATGTTCATAGAAATAATGTCGTTTCGGTTAAAGAGAATGTTCATACACTATGTTTGTCTTTTTACAAAATTATTTGGGTTTCTTTTTAGAACAAAAATAATAATACATAGTTTTTCTATCGAACAATTTTGGATAAATATACACTACAAAATTCAACTCATTTAAAATGAAATGCATACTTTGTTAAGCCATTTCGTAATAAAGTTGATTTTTTGGTGAAACCAACACAATCATGAAATAACTTTCTGGTCCAATAGTATAGTTACGATGATCATGTTTGTCAGTAGATCCCAGAAGTGTTGGCTTGGCTGATTCTGTAGATAAAAGAAGAGAGCCCTAGGCATCCAGTGGCCTTTAGCTGTCTTTCTTAATATTGTTTCTGCCCATGCATCCTTTTTAAAGTGTGAATGTTATCTCTCCTTGTTCTGGATTCACCCCTTTCGTTAGTACTCTTTCTTCCCTCTCTCCCTCAATATTTTCAAATCGTTACTGAAAGGGGAAGTGGCAAGTCGTTTTTAGAATTCTATATAAACCCACCTACAAAAGAAACTTTACACATTGATAGGCATGACTTAAATGAATAATATTAAGCGGTTGTAATTAATTAATTAAACAGTTTAATATCATAACGTAGCCCTAGGAAAGAATATTTAATCACTACCAAAATAACATTATTTGCGTTTAGGAGACTTCTTTGGAAGAAATTGGTTTGCACTTGCAAAGAACGTGCCAAGAAAGTATTTGCACGCGGACCGTTTTACACCTAGATAATATCAGACCCCATACTGCCAGACCGATTGTGATATCCTTGCCCAGCAAAACGTCATGTCAACGTCTAGCCAACGTCTAGCCGCGGCCAAAGAGTTCCCCTGAAATGTCGCCGAGAATTCGTCAATGGTGACCACATTGCCAAACAAGTAAGGTAACGATATAAGCTACCTCAGACCGTAAATGAGCTTGACAAGATGATCCATGAAGAGTGAAGACGACTACCAGATTAACGTCTCATGAACTCCATTACCCGACGTATTATTGCTTGTCTACAAACCAATAGAGGACACCAATGACTCTGAAACAGTTTCTTATATCAAGAAATCCGTTGACATTGAACCCAGTAGCAATGAAACACATCCGCCGAATTGAGCTACGAATTAATCAGAGACATTGGCATACCTTTTCAATGTATAAGTGACACACACTTTTCATTTTCGTAAACGATTGAAATAATTGCTATTTAATGGAATGTAAAGATGAATAATCATCACAACACCTTAAATAAGACATCAAATGATTCGCTCTTTTATCTTTTATCAAGTGAAGAAGTTGGGTGTAAAGTTTCTTACAAAAATATTTGTTTCATTATGAAATCGTCCGGAAAGCGAGATCTTCGTTGATCTGAGCTCCGAATAAGCAAGATTCGACTGTACTGCAATAATATTTTTACTTTAAAGAATGATGGTAGTTTTTTCAGAAGCTCTGATTCTTGACTGACAAGAGAGTATATAGATATTTTGTTCTCTATACAGTGATCGACCGTGAGATATCAAATCTTTCTTAAAGTCTTCTTTCAGGCAATGGGCTTTGATGAACACTATTTATAACCAAAATCTAGGAATCTGTTCTTTCGTAAATATATATCTTACGAAAACACAGAAAATTCTATCCTCTGTCCCCAGGGGTTTAATGTATGACGAGAATCACACAAAGTTATTTTCCCCAGAGGCTTTTTGCGCTTGCAAGGCTGAGCAAATATTTTATTTGTCCTCTGATGTTTTATTTTAACAACAGCTATCGAGAAAACAGGTACGTAGGAAAATTGACAAATTAACTTCTTGTTAACAGTTATCTTTAATTTCATTTGAATTTGGATTTTAATATATTTGTGAACCCCTTTGTAACAGTTGTCTTTATTTTAATTTTAATTTGGATTAATACTTAATGTTAGTGTTAATGTTACTTACTGTTATCAAACTAAAGATAATCATCAAAATGCTTTCGTTCTGATTTAGCATTAACAACTCAGTCCAGGATACCGATTTTGTTTAGAAATGTTTGCTCCTAAACAACCAAATTCTTTACTCTGTATATCTACCGGAGCAGAACTTGCAACTTTGTTATTTAGTTATATAGATGTATTCTAAATAACAATGTTATTTAGAATACATCTATATAACAGATAGAAATTACGCTAAAATGTTTATTTCTTGACCGATTTCGTTCAAATTTGAAATGTAGGTTTATCTCAACATATGAAAACGATATATGAGTGCAAAAGTTTAAAAAAGAATTTATAGGGTCCACTCCGAGATTCGAACCTCTGTGATTGAATTTTAACAATGTGGCGCTGTTGTGTCTTTTAGGAGAATCAACTCAAGAGTACAAACATTGAATTGTGACTCCTAAGGGGAATGGTTTTTTAAAAACTTCGGCAGCATAACATAAATCTCTATGATTTTGAAACTTTATACTTGGTTTGGATGCAACGTTTATATGCTTTTTGTTCCTTTTTGGGATTACAACTGCAAGGTGTCGATTTCAAACAACAATTTAATTGAAATGAAAAATGTAAGCGGGGATATGTTTGCTGTTCTTAAAGGGGCAGTAGCACGTTTTTTGATAATTTTTATTTCAAAATGTTCACTGATAATTGTAAGTTCATGTTAAATGTATCATTTTGATAGTGTCACACATCTCATAACATAAATCAAGTATCCATAGTAAGAGGACAAAGTATGAAGATTTCCCTAAAATCCATGGGCGGCCATGTTGTGTGAACACCTTTGATTAATTTTGTGTAAGAAAAAGGAATCCCATAGCTAAACTTTACAGTATATATTTGATTAATTACTGCTTCATTTAGTTTAAATACATTGTCTTTGACCTGAAACCCTTTATTTTCATTTTCCTGTGCTTTCATTTTGAATTTCGGTATGTATATTGAACTTTCCCTATTTGATAACTTCAAAAGTTTTTGAATTTCATATAAAAGTTTAGTAGAAATAAAATATTCATTTGACGAATTAATTACTGATTAAAAAAATATAATTTAAATTCATATAACCTGGGTTCAGAGAATGATAAGGCAAATTAATTTCACCCAATTTCCTTATTAACATACCTTTACATCAATATCTTCCACATTGTTTAAGCTTGACATCTGGTTTTTAGTACTGTAATATCGGATTTGAATCTTTGAATCCATTGTGCATTATCAGGATTGCAGCTGCTAAATCTTTGAATCAAACCAACGTGGTCACTTACCAAATCTATTTAGTGACTGATGACCTTTACCTTGCCAGTTATAAATTCCGTTTGTAAGGGTAAGCTTATCGGAAAATGAAAATTTATAAACTGAGGTACTAAACAAACTTTACACCCGTAATTTAGTAATTATTTTGAAAATATACCATGCAAAATTGAAATCCTTGGTCAGTATGATATCCCAAACACCCGGTATGAATTATTCGGCCAAACACACCAACTTCAATTAATCCCTGCTTTTGATGGCTGTTTTTCGAAATTCATGATTTGTGGCGACTGCACAAACAGTATGAAAGGTTACCCGCATGATGAACTGGCACTATTGCAACGAAAAGCACACAAAAAGAATGCCAAGTTTAACACAGAGCAATGAGAGCGAGCGAGCCGTCGGTATATCCCAGGTGTGAGCAACAAACAGACATATTTCACGAAACTCTTGGATGTAGCCGACAAAGCAGTATTAACCTGTTCAGGCGACTACAACAGACTGACCAGACCGTTGATCGTCCCAGGAGTGGCAGACCAAGAGTTACAACTCTAATTTGGTAACCATCCAATACGATAGAGAACGCTTTGACGGCACAATTAGAAATCACAATCATAGGAAGAATAAACTGTAAAAGTTCATAATATCTCACATAAATTAAACTAACGAACTTATAAGTCGAATGATGAATGACGAATAATGAAAAGCAAAGGAGTTGGCTATTAGTCATTCAAAGTTGAATGCCAAAAACATTTTCTTTATTCAAAAGAGGGTGATTTCCACTTATTCACCATACTTCAACAAAAATGAGTGTTGCAAGTGTGAATTGTCAGTTTTTTACACAATAATTTATTCCAATAGAGATTAAGGGGGAGGACTTTATTATAGGGGGAATTATTCCCACTAAAACAGACATCGGCGTGAGTTCACCCTCGGACTGTTATTGACGTTACAACCAGAACCTTTGTATGCAAAGCCTACTTTCTACACCTAAATGTGTTGCACAGCCAACAAAAAACATTGAAAGTTTATTATCTATCACATCAACTAAAGAATTTGAAAGGCGAATGACGAATGACGAACAGCAATGAAGTTGAATGTCAAAAACTTGTTTTAAAAATAGAAACAGGGTGATTTCAACTTATTCACCAAACTTTGATTTGTGTGAATTGTCAGTTTTTCACAAAATGTTTTATTCCATGAGGGGATTAATTTCTTCTGAGAGTCCCTGATTCTAAGGGGAAGTTTTTCCCACTTACGCAGAGAGCGTCGAGAGCTTCCTCAGACTTTAACTGATATTACAACCGTAGTGATTGAATGCAAAGCTTAATTTATACACCTAAACTTATCGATAGCACACAAAAACAGTGAAAGTCCATTATCTAACAAATAAACTAAAGAAATTTGAAAGGCAAATGGCGAATGATGAATGACAAGCAACGAAAAGCGAAAAACTTTGCAATTTGTCATTCAGACAGCACAACAATATGAATGACGAATAGCAAATCAATTTGCTTTGCGTCATTCAAATCGCACATCAATATGAATGGTGAATATAAAATAAATTTGATTTTAATCATTCGAAAGACGAATGACGAATAGCAAATAACAGTCTGGTTGCTACCAGATTGCGTACAAGAGGTTCATCCCTTTGGTGGCGGTGGAGTGATGGTCTGGAGAGGTATTTGTGGGGATCAGAAGACACCTTTGGTTACCATACAAGGAAATCTTACTGCTCAGGCATACCAAGATCAAGAACTTGCTCACGTAGTGCTGCCATTGTTTCAGCAAGATAACACCACACTCCACACTGTCAGATTGACCAGAGATGGCCGTTGTTTTACCATGACCAGCGCGTTCCCCGGACTTGTCACCTATAGAACATCTTTGGGATCATCTTGAACGACAGCTAGGACGTCGACAGCCGCACCAGAGACCAGACAGCAACTGGAACAGGCACTTCATGACGAGTGGAGACGCCTAAAGTTATCCATGACAAGATATTGATGTGACATTAAATGCTCTTAAAAATAAAAAAAATATTCATTATGGAAATCACGAAATAACATGTTCATGAAACTGTGGACTCTAAGAATTATTTTATGCCCCTTGGTTCTCACTCTTCATGTTTGGAAGAAAACCGAGTATGATTGTTTGCCGAATCAGTCAACATTGAACATTAAGTAATATCCCGACTCTGTTTTGTTATTTTTACTGTATGAGTGAAATAGTAGGGTGTAAAGTTTCTTTTGTATCTCAGTTTATATACCATGATAACTTACCAAAATTTGCAGGAGATGAGGCTCCAACCTCGTGATACAGTGCCATTGTAGAAAAGACACTTTAAAGATGCTTAATCAGAGTGTAAAATGTATTTTTTATGAATTCTTTGTATATAAACCAAACATTGATTAAGAATATTATGTATGAAAATAAGGATTTTTCCATTTATAAAGACAGACATTTCATTTTCAGAGTTGCGCATATACAGTCATAAACACCAACAATGTAATGACAACACTGTTTCCGTGGGAGATTTTGCACGTATGTTGCCATAACAACTGCGCAAATGACAACCGTTGTCGTAAAGGATAGTTCTAAACGCCCTAAAAACTGTCAACATCATGAAAATATCATCAAACTTTTCTCATTTTGTAAATCATATAGGTTATGTGATATATCTTCTAAAATTATAAAACATATATAATTTACATGATAGTTTATAAATGTTAACACATTTACACACAATACAGACTACAAAAGATAAAAAGGTTATAACGATTTATGAATATTTAAAGTATTGCGAATAAAGCAAATAAAGGTTGTTGTGAAATTGTTATATTAGTTAAAACATCTGATGATCTTCCTAGGGTCCTCTACGAAATGATATAACTACCTAAATGCAATTTAGTAGAGTCGGTAGATTTGACAGGTTGCAAGTGGGTACGATACCAATCTGTAGTCAATATTTGGAATTTGGATGATCTCATAAGCGAATATATGAAACGTCAATGGCGCCAATCGCCAATGTTGGAAATCTGCATGATGTCATCAGCCAATTTTTGAAATGTTAATGGCGCAATTGGCAAATATTTGAAATCTGAATGTTTTCTTTAACCATTAATAATTGTAATGTCCATGGTGCAACTCGCCATTATTGGAAATCTGAATGATGTCATTAGCCAATATTTTAAACGTCAGTGGCGCTAGTTCATGATATTTGGAAGGTGATGTTGGTGATGAAATTCTCATCCTACCTCTATTGTAATACGTGCTCTTATCGGGTTTTCTTTCGGGTTCCCCCGCAGGTTAACTCTGCAACTCAAACCATTTGAAAATTTCAGCCAATGAAAAACATTACCGCATGGAAAGCTTGATTGTTGTCAACACTTGATGTGAAGAAAGTTCGAAGGTTCGAAGCGCAAAGTGGATATTTGAAATCATCCTGTCTCAGGGTACAAAAGTTAACCCCAATAATCTGTACCCTGGGCACAGAAGCTATATTCGCTCGCGCGGCCAAACTTGGGATATAGCCAATAGCATCATTTTCTCGTTGAAATGTTATCAAGAAGGTCGCGTTCGTACCCTGAGACAGGATGATTTGGATAATTTCTAGTTTACAACCTACCTCTGGATCTATTGTGAGAGAAATTTTATCGATATGTGATATGTGGATTCTCTTTTTGCAGAAATGTGCATTCTGATAGGTTCGTTTGAAGATATTTGAATACAGGTGTTAAATGCATTTGCAGGTTGAGGTTATCTTGTTATTGCCAAGTATTGCAGGTTGGGGTTATCTTGTTATTGCCAATCATTGCAGGTTGGGGTTATCTTGTTATTGCCAAGTATTGCAGGTTGGGGTTATCTTGTTATTGCCAAGTATTGCAGGTTGGGGTTATCTTGTTATTGCCAAGTATTGCAGGTTGGGGTTATCTTGTTATTGCCAATCATTGCAGGTTGGGGTTATCTTGTTATTGCCAAGTATTGCAGGTTGGGGTTATCTTGTTATTGCCAATCATTGCAGGTTGGGGTTATCTTGTTATTGCCAATCGTTGCAGGTTGGGGTTATCTTGTTATTGCCAATCGTTGCAGGTTGGGGTTATCTTGTTATTGCCAATCGTTGCAGGTTGGGGTTATCTTGCTATTGCCAATCGTTGCAGGTTGGGGTTATCTTGTTATTGCCAATCGTTGCAGGTTGGGGTTATCTTGCTATTGCCAATCGTTGCAGGTTGGGGTTATCTTGTTATTGCCAATCGTTGCAGGTTGGGGTTATCTTGTTATTGCCAATCGTTGCAGGTTGGGGTTATCTTGTTATTGCCAATCGTTGCAGGTTGGGGTTATCTTGTTATTGCCAATCGTTGCAGGTTGGGGTTATCTTGTTATTGCCAATCGTTGCAGGTTGTGACTATCTTGTTATTGCCAAGTATTGCAGGTTGGGGTTATCTTGTTATTGCCAATCATTGCAGGTTGGGGTTATCTTGTTATTGCCAATCATTGCAGGTTATGGTTATCTTGTTATTGCCAATCATTGCAGGGTGGGGTTATCTTGTTATTGCCAAGTATTGCAGGTTGGGGTTATCTTGTTATTGCCAAGTATTGCAGGTTGGGGTTATCTTGTTATTGCCAAGTATTGCAGGTTGGGGTTATCTTGTTATTGCCAAGTATTGCAGGTTGGGGTTATCTTGTTATTGCCAAGTATTGCAGGTTGGGGTTATCTTGTTATTGCCAAGTATTGCAGGTTGGGGTTATCTTGTTATTGCCAAGTATTGCAGGTTGGGGTTATCTTGTTATTGCCAATCATTGCAGGTTGGGGTTATCTTGTTATTGCCAAGTATTGCAGGTTGGGGTTATCTTGTTATTGCCAATCATTGCAGGTTGGGGTTATCTTGTTATTGCCAATCATTGCAGGTTGGGGTTATCTTGTTATTGCCAATCATTGCAGGTTGGGGTTATCTTGTTATTGCCAATCATTGCAGGTTGGGGTTATCTTGTTATTGCCAATCATTGCAGGTTGGGGTTATCTTGTTATTGCCAATCATTGCAGGTTGGGGCTATCTTGTTATTGCCAAGTATTGCAGGTTGGGGTTATCTTGTTATTGCCAAGTATTGCAGGTTGGGGTTATCTTGTTATTGCCAATCGTTGCAGGCTGGGGTTATCTTGTTATTGCCAAGTATTGCAGGTTGGGGTTATCTTGTTATTGCCAATCATTGCAGGTTGGGGTTATCTTGTTATTGCCAATCATTGCAGGTTGGGGTTATCTTGTTATTGCCAATCATTGCAGGTTGGGGTTATCTTGTTATTGCCAATCATTGCAGGTTGGGGTTATCTTGTTATTGCCAATCATTGCAGGTTGGGGTTATCTTGTTATTGCCAATCATTGCAGGTTGGGGTTATCTTGTTATTGCCAATCATTGCAGGTTGGGGTTATCTTGTTATTGCCAATCATTGCAGGTTGGGGTTATCTTGTTATTGCCAATCATTGCAGGTTGGGGTTATCTTGTTATTGCCAAGTATTGCAGGTTGGGGTTATCTTGTTATTGCCAAGTATTGCAGGTTGGGGTTATCTTGTTATTGCCAATCAATGCAGGTTGGGGTTATCTTGTTATTGCCAATCATTGCAGGTTGGGGTTATCTTGTTATTGCCAAGTATTGCAGGTTGGGGTTATCTTGTTATTGCCAAGTATTACAGGCTGGGGTTATCTTGTTATTGCCAAGTATTACAGGTTGGGGTTATCTTGTTATTGCCAAGTATTGCAGGTTGGGGTTATCTTGTTATTGCCAATCATTGCAGGTTGGGGTTATCTTGTTATTTCCAATTCATTGCAGGTTTGAATTATCTTGTTATTGCCAATTCTCGGCGGTTTGGACTTTTTGCTAAACATTGCAGGTTTGGAAGATGACAAACCTGTGTATTGTCGCCGTCCTGTGTTTGCTGTCTAGAGAGGGAGCGGGCTACCACCTAACGTTGCAAAGAGAGTATTTTCCCCAGCGCACTGTTGTGGCAACTAACAATAGTAAGGAAAATCAATCTTAATGCACAAGGAATATTTATAAAAAAATAAGTTTTATATTGAAATGAAATATGCTACTAAAAATATAAGAAATATTTGTCCTTAAAGTTTTTGGATATATGACCGCATATTAAAAGGATCTACTTTCTTCAAATAATATCTATGTCGAGTACTGACATGGGTGTGAAGAAAATTTCAATCAAATAGTTTTCTATGACCTACAAATAATAAATACTACTGAATGTGTTCCTTAAATTAATTTGATTGCTATGTGTGCCCATTTTAACTTTTGGCATACAACGATCCTTTAACTCTGTTTAGCAAACTTGTTGTGTAACTGATCAATGAACTAAGTCAATTTTCAAGTGATTGTGTAATTTCAATTCGCTTGTTATCCTGCAAACAAAATTGAGCTAGCCATTATCGTCGGAAACAATAACGTCTCACAAAAAACGGAATAGTCCAGTTTAAAATAGGAGTAAAGATGTGATCTTATGTTTCTGTTGTATACCTATTGTGAATGAATTGTCAAATACAATTACGATCTTTGATTAATTCTAAAATTTAATTATAAAAGTTTAGAAGGGCAGATTACTCTACCCCATACTATTGGTTCCAGATTTCAACGACTGTTTACCGGAGCCCTGTGCTAACGAGGGGACCTGTATCGATGGGGTGGACAGCTTCTCGTGTCAGTGCGCCCAGGGTTTTCAGGGAACATTTTGTGACGGAGGTGAGGAGTGTCCTCAACTTAATTCATTATCAAACAGATAAAGAGGATACTAAACGAACTTCCATTTAATACTACATTTATCAAACGAGTTAATGATTTTGTATAAAACGAGCGAAAGCGAGTTTGTTACAATATCATCCACCAGTTCGATAACAATTATAGTATTGAAGTTTATTATTCTGGTTTTAGTTCCCCTTAAATTCAAGTTTGCGGAATGTATTCTGAAAATAATATTTCAGCGACTCGGTAATCATTGTGACTGCCCTCTGACCTTGTGACGTCACAAAAACACGCTACCGTGACGTCATACTTGCATTGTGGTTTTACACTAGTGAAATATTGCCGTGTAACTATTACAATGCGATATCTTACACGGGCGAGTAATAACATGGATTTATGACACCTGCACAGATTCTGTTCAAATACGATCTGTGGAGGTTAGCGCCACCTGAGTTCTTCAATGCAGGAGAAAGTACCAATAGGAAGGGGAAATCACGAGGGTTTGAGATAGAAAATATTATACAAAGAAAGTGTTTTCTTTCACTTCTGAACCGATAACATCGATATGTTAAATCGATGTTGTTCTGTGGCATAGGCGAAGTAATGGTCTTATCTAATATAATTCAGTACTCTTTTACTATGATTGTTGAGTTAGGTAAAACTGTGATCACATTGTATTGTATGTTCTTGTTATTTGCTATGCAGATGATAGCTGGTCAGGGTAAAGCTTGGTAATTGTACTGATAGTCAGCTGCCCCTGAGCTTAACGTCCCCTTTAGGAGTTGATATAGAAGGTTGATTTCAGAAATGTATCAAATGAATTGTGTATCTATTGTATATTTTCCCGATTTAGATAAGTTGGTACTTTAAACATAATTTCTAATTTCAGTGAAAGGTCATCATAATTTAAGCAATGGTGCACTATTCTTGATATGAACACCCAAAATGATACAATTTTCCCTTCTGATACTTATAAAAGTTAAAATTTAAAAAAAAACAACCCAACAACAGTAATGGATCATGTTACTCATTGTTTAAATTCTTGCAAATCGATATTTAAACTGGTTCAAAACTACCTTTCTGTATGTACAGACGTCATCGAGTGTACGAGCACGTCTTGCCAGAATGGCGGCGCATGCGTGGATGTAGTGGACGCTTTTGAGTGCACCTGTTTAACGGGATTTGAGGGTATCATTTGCCAACATGGTGAGTATATTCTACATTACAATCATAGTTATCAAGCAAGTCGTAATCATAAATAAAAAAAAAAAAAAAAAAAAAAAAGTCGTAATCATGTAACTTTAACTTTTAGTCTTAACATAAACTTTGAATCAATTGTATCAGGGTATTTTCTGACGTTTGAGTATTGCTGCAACTAGGCGCGGCGAATTGACGTCATTTGCTTACCCACACGAATATCTTCAGCATATGTATGAAATAGACTTTTTGTCAAGGTACCATGCATACGGACAATATCGATTTTTTCATTGGCTTACATTCTGTTTTGAAAACGTTTTCAGACATCAACGACTGTGAGTCCGTGCCCTGCATGAATGGCGGCTCCTGCACTGATGGTGTGCATGGCTTCACTTGCGCATGCGCATCGGGCTTCACTGGCGACATTTGTCAAACAGGTCAGGTTTGACTGAAAGGGAATATTATCAGTGTAATAAAGTTGAAAGTTGATTGATACATAATCAATTCCCTATAACGGACAATCGAATGTAAAAAAATGCAACCTGGGCACTTCGAAATTAGCTTCCCCTGAGCGACATCGAGAATCTTTTCCATTTTCCGAGGTTTTTAAGATAGTCTACGGACGTTGATCAAGTTATGGAAGTTGAAGCAGTATCAGTCATCCATTTATTCTACAAAGGTTCTCTTTTAGTTAGTGTCAAATTTTGAATGATACGATAAGAAAAAACCCGTCACATATAGACAAACATTAGCCTCAATTCACATGACTGGGTGATTTCTGTGCCCTTTGGCAAACGAAACATCCGTCAGATTTGCTTCTAAATTATCAGAATAACAAGTGAACGGATGAATGCTTGCATTATAGCAATGGTATCAGTTATGAGATTCATCGCACCCTCTGTTATTTGAAAGTCACTACATCGATTTTAGAAATCAAACTGTAAACGATTATTCAACAACGATCACAGTAACATTATTGTTATAATTAGAAATGTTTGTAGGATTTTGGAACATTATGGAAAAACAATATTCGTATTTTGCAATATTGCTATTACATCTAAATACTAAGTATAAAGATTGTATGTGCGCTTGTATAAGTATTTCAATAATATATTAGTTCTGATTTCCGGGTCTTGTTAATGGTTAATTCTTATGTCACAATGCCTTAAAGGGGCAGTAGCACGTTCTTCGGGGAATAAAACGTGATGTCAGAAAAATGAAAATAAATGGTTCCAATTTAAAGACACTACATTTAAACTAAATGAAACATTCATAAATCAAATGTATAATGTAAATTTCAAAGTAGAGTAAAAATAAAAAATTTCAACAAAAAAAACCTTGCTTCTGCCCCCTTAAAGGGGCAGTAGCACGTTTTTTGATAATTTTATATTTTAAAATTTTCACTGATAATTGTAAGTTAATGTTAAATGTATTATTTTGACAGTGTCAAAAATGTCATTACACAAGTCAATCATCCATAGTCGGGGGACAAAGTATGAAGATTCACATAAAATACATAGGCGGCCATTTTTGTGTGAACACCTTTAATTCATTTTCTGTAAGAAAAAGGAATCGCATGGCTAAACTTTACGTTAAATATTTGAATTATTACTGCTCCATTTAGTTTAAATACATTGTCTTTCAATTGGAACCATTAATTTTCATTTTCCTGACATCACCTTATATTCCCCCTAAAAACTTGCTACTGCCCCTTTAAAATACATATTAAATGTTTTCCCAGACATTGACGAATGTGTAAGCAACCCCTGCGACCATGGCGCTGCTTGTGTTGACGAGGAGGATGGATTCGCCTGCATTTGTGTGACCGGTTTTACCGGCCCTCTCTGCGAAACAAGTAAGATTTATTCCTATCCTTCTGTGATCATTTTTAGCTATTCTTACCCATGTATGTTAAATTAACGTCGGATATATTCAAACTTTTTAATCAGTCATTTACCGATGAATACATTAAGGCCCTTTTTGATGTAAGCTTGATTTTAACTGACAAATGTTTTGCTCGGAAGCCTGTTTTATTTTGTGATTGATATTTTTATTATGTTTTTGTGATAATCTTTGTTAAGAACCAGCCAAGGGTTCTGATTAGTTTTGATTAAAGTTCTGTTTGTTGTTTTTGTTTATCTCCCATTTATTCTCCCAGGTTTAATCGAATTCAGCTTTTGGTCAATCTAAATAAACTCCGACCAAATATAAAACATGTTGATCTAAATTTATTCAGATTGGCTTTTGGTTAAGACCCTTGTTAAGGGTCATATTTAAATTATTTAAAAAAAATGTATGTTCTGGTTAAGTTTATTTCTCGCTTCTTCTCGTTTTTTTTAGTTTCTTCTGGTTATTGGTTTGTTTGAATTCTTGTTAAGCTATTGGCTCTGATCTTGTTCAGGTTCTTGTTTAGGTGTTGGTCGAGGTCCTTTAGTAGGGTTCTTGTTCAAGTTTTTGATGTGTTTATTTATTGTAGACATCAACGAGTGCGCCTCCAGCCCGTGCATCAACGGCGGTACCTGTGGAGACGGAGTCCACAGCTTCTCGTGTGACTGTCCAGTGGGCTACACAGGCGACATCTGCCAGTCAGGTGTGTACTCAACCGTCTCCTGTCTGTCTCTCTTGCTCATCTTCCTACCAGCACAACCGTCTCCTTCCCGTCTCTCTTGCTCATCGTTCTCCCTTTTCTCGCCGTACTTAGTTATATCAATCTTTCCCAAAAGGTCAGGTGTGTACACCCGCAACCAGCACAACCGTCTCCTTCCTGTCTCCCTTGCCCATCGTTCTCCCTTTTCTCGCCGTACTTAGTTATATCAATCTTTCCCAAAAGGTCAGGTGTGTACACCCGCAACCAGCACAACCGTCTCCTTCCTGTCTCCCTTGCCCATCGTTCTCCCTTTTCTCGCCGTACTTAGTTATATCAATCTTTCACAAAAAGGTCAGGTGTGTATACCCGCAACCAGCACAACCGTCTCCTTCCCGTCTCCCTTGCCCATCGTTCTCCCTTTTCTCGCCGTACTTAGTTATATCAATCTTTCACAAAAAGGTCAGGTGTGTATACCCGCAACCAGCACAACCGTCTCCTTCCCGTCTCCCTTGCCCATCGTTCTCCCTTTTCTCGCCGTACTTAGTTATATCAATCTTTCACAAAAAGGTCAGGTGTGTATACCCGCAACCAGCACAACCGTCTCCTTCCCGTCTCCCTTGCCCATCGTTCTCCCTTTTCTCGCCGTACTTAGTTATATCAATCTTTCCCATAAGGTCAGGTGTGTATACCCGCAACCAGCACAACCGTCTCCTTCCCGTCTCCCTTGCCCATCGTTCTCCCTTTTCTCGCCGTACTTAGTTATATCAATCTTTCACAAAATGTTCAGGTGTGTATACCCGCAACCAGCACAACCGTCTCCTTCCTGTCTCTCTTGCCCATCGTTCTCCCTTTTCTCGCCGTACTTAGTTATATCAATCTTTCACAAAAAGGTCAGGTGTGTATACCCGCAACCAGCACAACCGTCTCCTTCCCGTCTCCCTTGCCCATCGTTCTCCCTTTTCTCGCCGTACTTAGTTATATCAATCTTTCACAAAAAGGTCAGGTGTGTATACCCGCAACCAGCACAACCGTCTCCTTCCTGTCTCCCTTGCCCATCGTTCTCACTTTTCTCGCCGTACTTAGTTATATCAATCTTTCCCAAAAGGTCAGGTGTGTATACCCGCAACCAGCACAACCGTCTCCTTCCCGTCTCTCTTGCCCATCGTTCTCCCTTTTCTCGCCGTACTTAGTTATATCAATCTTTCACAAAAAGGTCAGGTGTGTATACCCACAACCAGCACAACCGTCTCCTTCCCGTCTCCCTTGCCCATCGTTCTCCCTTTTCTCGCCGTACTTAGTTATATCAATCTTTCACAAAAAGGTCAGGTGTGTATACCCGCAACCAGCACAACCGTCTCCTTCCTGTCTCTCTTGCCCATCGTTCTCCCTTTTCTCGCCGTACTTAGTTATATCAATCTTTCACAAAAAGGTCAGGTGTGTATACCCGCAACCAGCACAACCGTCTCCTTCCCGTCTCCCTTGCCCATCGTTCTCCCTTTTCTCGCCGTACTTAGTTATATCAATCTTTCACAAAAAGGTCAGGTGTGTATACCCGCAACCAGCACAACCGTCTCCTTCCCGTCTCTCTTGCTCATCTTCCTCCCTTTTCTCGCCGTGCTTAGTTATATCAATCTTTCACAAAAAGGTCAGGTGTGTATACCCGCAACCAGCACAACCGTCTCCTTCCCGTCTCTCTTTCTCATCTTCCTCCCTTTTCTCGCCGTGCTTAGTTATATCAATCTTTCACCAAAGCCAACACATTCTATTCCTTCAGTTTACTACAGTTTTACCTTCCGTTTAGTTGATATAATTGTTTCAACCACATCAATGCATTCCTCTTTACCCCGCCTTCCACATCTCCCTGTTTCTTTAACACTTCTCTACCCTATCCTCCTTGCTCATCGCAAGCTTCCGTCCAAACAGACGCAACACTTCTGTTATTTATTGTATCATTCTAACATTTATCACAAACAAACAAAAGACTTCGACCACTGTCAGTTCTTCTATCCTTCCCCTTCTTCCGACATACGCGTTCATTTCAGCCTGATTTCCTACCCGTCTTATTTGCATTTTCTAAATCTAAGGATGTCTATTCACCATTATTTAAGTTTGCTGACAACCCCAATTGTAGAGGCGTATGTTGGTAAATAGTAAATAGTACAAAATCTGTATGTCAAGAAGGCACTAAATCGGGTATGCAGGATTTGCTGATATCTCTCTGCCTGACTGACTTTTGTCTCATTCGCTGATATTTCAGTTTCTTAATCATTCCAATTTTAAGATGTTTATCATTGTTGCAAAGTGTCGGTGTATTGCAGATATTGACGAGTGTCTAGTGCACAGCTGCCAGCACGGAGCTGGATGTGAGGACAATGTGAACGGCTACACCTGCGTTTGTCAGCCGGGATACAGTGGAGCGGAATGCAGCATCGGTACAATGACATTTTCACATATACACTCAGGGGCAAAAGAAACGATACAAACTTTTAAGAGAGGAAAAATACTACGGCGCCCTCTGCGTTAAGGCAGATGTTTTAAAAAGATGTCATCATTTATACATTCATAAATCAGGAATAATACTTTTAAATTTATATTTTGTCATTTCAAATACACTTTGGGTTCTGAAATAGGTTGGAGGGGTATATAGGTTAAGACACCGTCTGTCAGCCAGAGGTTAATGGGACAGCTATTCTCAATAACTAATTAAGATATGGTAACCACATCTGCTGTGTGTTCAGATCATCAGTACCTTGATGGTGTTCGTAAATCAGTCCCGCGCAACCATTGTCACGAAGTTATTACCCTTGTTCCATGTTTTTGTACTCTGTTCGAGGGTGTCGTCTGAGGGGACAACTTTTCTCAGAAACTATTTAAGATAGAATAACCAAAATTGCTTTGCGTCTTTATGGCATCAATGCCTTGATGGAGTTTGAAATCAGAACCGCACCATCATATTTTACATATTTATTGCCCTTGTTCAGTGCTTTTGGACTTAACAATGGTGTCGTCAGAGGGGATAACTTTTCACAAAAACTACGTCACATGTTCGGAGATAAACATATCTATGTCAGTTTTGAATCACCAAGGACCAGCGACAAAGAAGCAAAATGTGTATATTCTCTTTCGTCTCGATCGAAGACCAATTATTTTTTAATCAGATACAAGCCGACCGCTGTCTTTTTTTTGTGGGTTTTCAATGAGAGAGGTTAGACGCGAGTCACTCACTTCCGGCTGCCCGCAATATTTATGGAAACGTTTCCATATTTAGGATAACGATCTTTGAAGGTGATTTACTCGAATACTAGTCGACAGATTTTTGTAGAATTTTGTAGAGTAGGTTCATTTCTATAATTGAATAAATGCATAATATTCATTTAACATTCTAGTTAAAAAAATTAAAAAATGCAGGAATGCACCTTTAAAATGCCTGATTCGGAGAAAAAGAAAAGGCAGTCTAGTCATACGAAGACGATCTTTGAAGGTGATTTACTCGAATACTAATCGACAGATTTTTGTAGAATTTTGTAGAGTTGGTTCATTTCTATAATTGAATAAATGCATAATATTCATTTAACATTCTAGTTAAAAAACTACAAAAATGCAGGAATACACCTTTAAAATGCCTGATTCGGAGAAAAAGAAAAGGCAGTCTAGTCATACGCGACAAAGACGGCTTACAAGTGCATATTTAGGTAACGCAAATGGCGAGATGGCTACACTTCGCCATCATGTTGGCTGCCGTTTCGGTCATTTTCGTAAACTGTCTCCTATTTAATGAATTTTGGTCCGATGTTCTCTAGGTTGGTCGCAAAATTTTGCAAAAATAGAATGAATACAATTATAATACTTTTTAGAATATTTCCATTTCAATGATAGTTTATGTAACGTCGATTTATTTAATCACAGAGGAATGTAACACAGCCATGTAAATCCTTATACACATTGTATTTCAGTTTTGGAAACCTCTTGTACTGATACATCGTGTATCAACGGAGGGACTTGCGTAGAGGGTGTCAATACCTTCACCTGTACTGGATGTAACACGGGATGGACTGGGGAGGCCTGCCAAACAGGTACGCTCTCAAACATCTCCCTTGCTAACGGCCCTTTTCGTTAAAACTGATAGATAGGGAGGCCTGCCAAACAGGTACGGTCTCAAACATCTCCTTTTGCGAAAAGCCCTTTTCGTTAAAACTGATAGATAGGGAAGGCTTGCCAAACAAGTACGCTCTCAAACATCTTCCTTTGCGAAAAACCCTTTTTATGCAAACTGATAGATAGGGAGGCCTGCCAAACAGGTACGGTCTCAAACATCTTCCTTTGCGAAAAGCCCTTTTTATGCAAACTGATAGATAGGGAGGCCCGCCAAACAGGTACGGTCTCAAACATCTTCCTTGCTAACGGCCCTTTTCGTTAAAACTGATAGATAGGGAGGCCTGCCTAACAGGTACGGTCTCAAACATCTCTCTTTGCGAAAAGCCCCTTTTATGCAAACTGATAGATAGGGAGGCCTGCCAAACAGGTACGGTCTCAAACATCTTCCTTGCTAACGGCCCTTTTCGTTAAAACTGATAGATAGGGAGGCCTGCCAAACAGGTACGGTCTCAAACATCTTCCTTGCTAACGGCCCTTTTCGTTAAAACTGATAGATAGGGAGGCCTGCCAAACAGGTACGGTCTCAAACATCTTCCTAGCTAACGGCCCTTTTATGCAAACTGATAGATAGGGAGGCCCGCCTAATAGGTACGGTCTCAAACATCTCCCTTTGCGAAAAGCCCCTTTTATGCAAACTGATAGATAGGGAGGCCCGCCAAACAGGTACGGTCTCAAACATCTTCCTTGCTAACAGCCCTTTTCGTTAAAACTGATAGATAGGGAAGGCCTGGCAAACAGATACGGTCTCAAACATCTCCCTTGCTAAATGCCCTTTTCGTTAAAACTGATAGATAGGGAGGCCTGCCAAACAGGTACGGTCCCAAACATCTTCCTTTGCGAAAAACCCTTTTTATGCAAACTGATAGATAGGGAGGCCCGCCAAACAGGTACGGTCTCAAACATCTTCCTAGCTAAAGCCCCGTTTATGCAAACTGGTAGATAGGGAAGGCCTGGCAAACAGATACGGTCTCAAACATCTTCCTTGCTAACGGCCCTTTTCGTTAAAACTGATAGATAGGGAGGCCTGCCAAACAGGTACGCTCTCAAACATCTTCCTAGCTAAAGCCCCGTTTATGCAAACTGGTAGATAGGGAAGGCCTGGCAAACAGATACGGTCTCAAACATCTTCCTTGCTAACGGCCCTTTTCGTTAAAACTGATAGATAGGGAGGCCTGCCAAACAGGTACGGTCTCAAACATCTTCCTTTACGAAAAAACCTTTTTATGCAAACTGATAGATAGGGAGGCCTGCCAAACAGGTACGGTCTCAAACATCTTCCATGCTTACGGCCATTTTCGTTAGAACTGATAGATAGGGAGGCCTGGCAAACAGATACGGTCTCAAACATCTCCCTTGCTAAATGCCCTTTTCGTTAAAACTGATAGATAGGGAGGCCTGCCAAACAGGTACGCTCTCAAACATCTTCCTAGCTAAAGCCCCGTTTATGCAAACTGGTAGATAGGGAAGGCCTGGCAAACAGATACGGTCTCAAACATCTCCCTTGCTAAATGCCCTTTTCGTTAAAACTGATAGATAGGGAGGCCTGCCAAACAGGTACGGTCCCAAACATCTTCCTTTGCGAAAAACCCTTTTTATGCAAACTAATAGATAGGGAGGCCCGCCAAACAGGTACGGTCTCAAACATCTTCCTAGCTAAAGCCCCGTTTATGCAAACTGGTAGATAGGGAAGGCCTGGCAAACAGATACGGTCTCAAACATCTTCCTAGCTAAAGCCCCGTTTATGCAAACTGGTAGATAGGGAAGGCCCGCCAAACAGGTACGGTCTCAAACATCTTCCTAGCTAAAGCCCCGTTTATGCAAACTGGTAGATAGGGAAGGCCTGGCAAACAGATACGGTTTCAAACATCTTCCTTGCTAACGGCCCTTTTCGTTAAAACTGATAGATAGGGAGGCCTGCCAAACAGGTACGCTCTCAAACATCTTCCTAGCTAAAGCCCCGTTTATGCAAACTGGTAGATAGGGAAGGCCTGGCAAACAGATACGGTCTCAAACATCTTCCTTGCTAACGGCCCTTTTCGTTAAAACTGATAGATAGGGAGGCCTGGCAAACAGATACGGTCTCAAACATCTTCCTTGCTAACGGCACTTTTCGTTAAAACTGATAGATAGGGAGGCCTGCCAAACAGGTACGCTCTCAAACATCTTCCTAGCTAAAGCCCCGTTTATGCAAACTGGTAGATAGGGAAGGCCTGGCAAACAGATACGGTCTCAAACATCTTCCTTGCTAACGGCCCTTTTCGTTAAAACTGATAGATAGGGAGGCCTGCCAAACAGGTACGCTCTCAAACATCTTCCTTGCTAATGGCCCTTTTCGTTAAAACTGATAGATAGGGAGGCCTGCCAAACAGGTACGGTCTCAAACATCTTCCTTTACGAAAAAAACCTTTTTATGCAAACTGATAGATAGGGAGGCCTGCCAAACAGGTACGGTCTCAAACATCTTCCATGCTTACGGCCATTTTCGTTAGAACTGATAGATAGGGAGGCCTGGCAAACAGATACGGTCTCAAACATCTCCCTTGCTAAATGCCCTTTTCGTTAAAACTGATAGATAGGGAGGCCTGCCAAACAGGTACGGTCTCAAACATCTTCCTTTGCGAACGGCCCTTTTCGTTAAAACTGATAGATAGGGAGGCCTGCCAAACAGGTACGCTCTCAAACATGTTCCTTTTTAACGGCCCTTTTCGTTAAAACTGATAGATAGGGAGGCCTGCCAAACAGGTACGCTCTCAAACATGTTCCTTTTTAACGGCCCTTTTCGTTAAAACTGATAGATTGGGAGGCCTGCCAAACAGATACGGTCTCAAACATCTTCCTAGCTAATGCCCCGTTTATGCAAACTGATAGATAGGGAAGGCCTGCCAAACAGGTACGGTCTCAAACATCTTCCTTGCTAAATGCCCTTTTCGTTAAAACTGATAGATAGGGAGGCCTGCCAAACAGGTACGCTCTCAAACATGTTCCTTTTTAACGGCCCTTTTCGTTAAAACTGATAGATAGGGAGGCCTGCCAAACAGGTACGCTCTCAAACATCTTCCTAGCTAAAGCCCCGTTTATGCAAACTGGTAGATAGGGAAGGCCTGGCAAACAGGTACGGTCTCAAACATCTTCCTAGCTAATGCCCCGTTTATGCAAACTGATAGATAGGGAAGGCCTGCCAAACAGGTACGGTCTCAAACATCTTCCTTGCTAAATGCCCTTTTCGTTAAAACTGATAGATAGGGAGGCCTGCCAAACAGGTACGCTCTCAAACATGTTCCTTTTTAACGGCCCTTTTCGTTAAAACTGATAGATAGGGAGGCCTGCCAAACAGGTACGCTCTCAAACATGTTCCTTTTTAACGGCCCTTTTCGTTAAAACTGATAGATAGGGAGGCCTGCCAAACAGGTACGGTCTCAAACATCTTCCTTGCTAACGGCCCTTTTCGTTAAAACTGATAGATAGGGAAGGACTGCCAAACAGATACGGTCTCAAACATCTTCCTTGCTAACGGCCCTTTTCGTTAAAACTGATAGATAGGGAGGCCTGCCAAACAGGTACGGTCTCAAAGATCTTCCTAGCTAATGCCCCGTTTATGCAAACTGGTAGATAGGGAAGGCCTGGCAAACAGATACGGTCTCAAACATCTTCCTTGCTAACGGCCCTTTTCGTTAAAACTGATAGATAGGGAAGGACTGCAAAACAGGTACGGTCTCAAACATCTTCCTTGCTAACGGCCCTTTTCGTTAAAACTGATAGATAGGGAGGCCTGCCAAACAGGTACGGTCTCAAACATCTTCCTAGCTAAAGCCCCGTTTATGCAAACTGGTAGATAGGGAAGGCCTGGCAAACAGATACGGTCTCAAACATCTCCCTTGCTAAATGCCCTTTTCGTTAAAACTGATAGATAGGGAGGCCTGCCAAACAGGTATGGTCTCAAACATCTTCCTAGCTAAAGCCCCGTTTATGCAAACTGGTAGATAGGGAAGGCCTGGCAAACAGATACGGTCTCAAACATCTCCCTTGCTAAATGCCCTTTTCGTTAAAACTGATAGATAGGGAAGCCTGCCAAACAGGTACGGTCCCAAACATCTTCCTTTGCGAAAAACCCTTTTTATGCAAACTGATAGATAGGGAGGCCCGCCAAACAGGTACGGTCTCAAACATCTTCCTAGCTAAAGCCCCGTTTATGCAAACTGGTAGATAGGGAAGGCCTGGCAAACAGATACGGTCTCAAACATCTTCCTTGCTAACGGCCCTTTTCGTTAAAACTGATAGATAGGGAGGCCTGCCAAACAGGTACGCTCTCAAACATCTTCCTAGCTAAAGCCCCGTTTATGCAAACTGGTAGATAGGGAAGGCCTGGCAAACAGATACGGTCTCAAACATCTTCCTTGCTAACGGCCCTTTTCGTTAAAACTGATAGATAGGGAAGGCTTGCCAAACAGGTACGCTCTCAAACATCTTCCTTTGCGAAAACCCCTTTTTATGCAAACTGATAGATAGGGAGGCCTGCCAAACAGGTACGGTCTCAAACATCTTCCTTTGTGAAAAGCCCTTTTTATGCAAACTGATAGATAGGGAGACCTGCCAAACAGGTACGGTCTCAAACATCTTCCTTGCTAACGGCCCTTTTCGTTAAAACTGATAGATAGGGAGGCCTGCCAAACAGGTACGCTCTCAAACATGTTCCTTTTTAACGGCCCTTTTCGTTAAAACTGATAGATAGGGAGGCCTGCCAAACAGGTACGCTCTCAAACATGTTCCTTTTTAACGGCCATTTTCGTTAAAACTGATAGATAGGGAGGCCTGCCAAACAGGTACGGTCTCAAACATCTCCCTTGCTAAATGCCCTTTTCGTTAAAACTGATAGATAGGGAGGCCTGCCAAACAGGTACGGTCTCAAACATCTTCCTTGCTAAATGCCCTTTTCGTTAAAACTGATAGATAGGGAGGCCTGCCAAACAGGTACGCTCTCAAACATGTTCCTTGCTAACGGCCCTTTTCGTTAAAACTGATAGATAGGGAGGCCTGCCAAACAGGTACGCTCTCAAACATGTTCCTTTTTAACGGCCCTTTTCGTTAAAACTGATAGATAGGGAGGCCTGCCAAACAGGTACGGTCTCAAACATCTTCCTTGCTAACGGCCCTTTTCGTTAAAACTGATAGATAGGGAAGGACTGCAAAACAGGTACGGTCTCAAACATCTTCCTTGCTAACGGCCCTTTTCGTTAAAACTGATAGATAGGGAGGCCTGCCAAACAGGTACGGTCTCAAACATATTCCTAGCTAAAGCCCCGTTTATGCAAACTGGTAGATAGGGAAGGCCTGGCAAACAGATACGGTCTCAAACATCTCCCTTGCTAAATGCCCTTTTCGTTAAAACTGATAGATAGGGAGGCCCTCCAAACAGGTATGGTCTCAAACATCTTCCTAGCTAAAGCCCCGTTTATGCAAACTGGTAGATAGGGAAGGCCTGGCAAACAGATACGGTCTCAAACATCTCCCTTGCTAAATGCCCTTTTCGTTAAAACTGATAGATAGGGAAGCCTGCCAAACAGGTACGGTCCCAAACATCTTCCTTTGCGAAAAACCCTTTTTATGCAAACTGATAGATAGGGAGGCCCGCCAAACAGGTACGGTCTCAAACATCTTCCTAGCTAAAGCCCCGTTTATGCAAACTGGTAGATAGGGAAGGCCTGGCAAACAGATACGGTCTCAAACATCTTCCTTGCTAACGGCCCTTTTCGTTAAAACTGATAGATAGGGAGGCCTGCCAAACAGGTACGCTCTCAAACATCTTCCTAGCTAAAGCCCCGTTTATGCAAACTGGTAGATAGGGAAGGCCTGGCAAACAGATACGGTCTCAAACATCTTCCTTGCTAACGGCCCTTTTCGTTAAAACTGATAGATAGGGAAGGCTTGCCAAACAGGTACGCTCTCAAACATCTTCCTTTGCGAAAACCCCTTTTTATGCAAACTGATAGATAGGGAGGCCTGCCAAACAGGTACGGTCTCAAACATCTTCCTTTGTGAAAAGCCCTTTTTATGCAAACTGATAGATAGGGAGGCCCGCCAAACAGGTACAGTCTCAAACATCTTCCTTGCTAACGGCCCTTTTCGTTAAAACTGATAGATAGGGAGGCCTGCCTAACAGGTACGGTCTCAAACATCTCTCTTTGCGAAAAGCCCCTTTTATGCAAACTGATAGATAGGGAGGCCTGCCAAACAGGTACGGTCTCAAACATCTTCCTTGCTAACGGCCCTTTTCGTTAAAACTGATAGATAGGGAGGCCTGCCAAACAGGTACGGTCTCAAACATCTTCCTAGCTAACGGCCCTTTTATGCAAACTGATAGATAGGGAGGCCCGCCTAATAGGTACGGTCTCAAACATCTCCCTTTGCGAAAAGCCCCTTTTATGCAAACTGATAGATAGGGAGGCCCGCCAAACAGGTACGGTCTCAAACATCTTCTTTGCTAACAGCCCTTTTCGTTAAAACTGATAGATAGGGAAGGACTGCCAAACAGGTACGGTCTCAAACATCTTCCTTGCTAACGGCCCTTTTCGTTAAAACTGATAGATAGGGAGGCCTGGCAAACAGGTACGGTCTCAAACATCTTCCTTTGCGAAAAACCCTTTTTATGCAAACTGATAGATAGGGAGGACTGCCAAACAGGTACGCTCTCAAACATGTTCCTTGTTAACGGCCCTTTTCGTTAAAACTGATAGATAGGGAGGCCCGCCAAACAGGTACAGTCTCAAACATCTTCCTTGCTAACGGCCCTTTTCGTTAAAACTGATAGATAGGGAGGCCTGCCAAACAGGTACGGTCTCAAACATCTTCCTAGCTAACGGCCCTTTTATGCAAACTGATAGATAGGGAGGCCCGCCTAATAGGTACGGTCTCAAACATCTCCCTTTGCGAAAAGCCCCTTTTATGCAAACTGATAGATAGGGAGGCCCGCCAAACAGGTACGGTCTCAAACATCTTCCTTGCTAACGGCCCTTTTCGTTAAAACTGATAGATAGGGAAGGACTGCCAAACAGGTACGGTCTCAAACATCTTTCTTGCTAACGGCCCTTTTCGTTAAAACTGATAGATAGGGAGGCCTGCCAAACGGGTACGGTCTCAAACATCTTCCTAGCTAAAGCCCCGTTTATGCAAACTGGTAGATAGGGAAGGCCTGGCAAACAGATACGGTCTCAAACATCTCCCTTGCTAAATGCCCTTTTCGTTAAAACTGATAGATAGGGAGGCCTGCCAAACAGGTATGGTCTCAAACATCTTCCTTTGCGAAAAACCCTTTTTATGCAAACTGATAGATAGGGAGGCCCGCCAAACAGGTACGGTCTCAAACATCTTCCTAGCTAAAGCCCCGAATATGCAAACTGGTAGATAGGGAAGGCCTGGCAAACAGATACGGTCTCAAACATCTCCCTTGCTAACGGCCCTTTTCGTTAAAACTGATAGATAGGGAGGCCTGCCAAACAGGTACGGTCTCAAACATCTTCCTAGCTAAAGCCCCGTTTATGCAAACTGGTAGATAGGGAAGGCCTGGCAAACAGATACGGTCTCAAACATCTCCCTTGCTAAATGCCCTTTTCGTTAAAACTGATAGATAGGGAGGCCTGCCAAACAGGTACGGTCCCAAACATCTTCCTTTGCGAAAAACCCTTTTTATGCAAACTGATAGATAGGGAGGCCCGCCAAACAGGTACGGTCTCAAACATCTTCCTTGCTAAAGCCCCGTTTATGCAAACTGGTAGATAGGGAAGGCCTGGCAAACAGATACGGTCTCAAACATCTTCCTTGCTAACGGCCCTTTTCGTTAAAACTGATAGATAGGGAGGCCTGCCAAACAGGTACGCTCTCAAACATCTTCCTTGCTAACGGCCCTTTTCGTTAAAACTGATAGATAGGGAGGCCTGCCAAACAGGTACGGTCTCAAACATCTTCCTTTACGAAAAAACCTTTTTATGCAAACTGATAGATAGGGAGGCCTGGCAAACAGATACGGTCTCAAACATCTCCCTTGCTAAATGCCCTTTTCGTTAAAACTGATAGATAGGGAGGCCTGCCAAACAGGTACGGTCTCAAACATCTTCCTTGCTAAATGCCCTTTTCGTTAAAACTGATAGATAGGGAGGCCTGCCAAACAGGTACGGTCTCAAACATCTTCCTTTGCGAAAAACCCTTTTTATGCAAACTGATAGATAGGGAGGCCTGCCAAACAGGTACGGTCTCAAACATCTTCCTTGCTAACGGCCCTTTTCGTTAAAACTGATAGATAGGGAGGCCTGCCAAACAGGTACGCTCTCAAACATGTTCCTTTTTAACGGCCCTTTTCGTTAAAACTGATAGATAGGGAGGCCTGCCTAACAGGTACGCTCTCAAACATGTTCCTTTTTAACGGCCCTTTTCGTTAAAACTGATAGATAGGGAGGCCTGCCAAACAGGTACGCTCTCAAACATGTTCCTTGCTAACGGCCCTTTTCGTTAAAACTGATAGATAGGGAAGGACTGCCAAACAGGTACGGTCTCAAACATCTTCCTTGCTAACGGCCCTTTTCGTTAAAACTGATAGATAGGGAGGCCTGCCAAACAGGTACGGTCTCAAACATCTTCCTAGCTAAAGCCCCGTTTATGCAAACTGGTAGATAGGGAAGGCCTTGCAAACAGATACGGTCTCAAACATCTCCCTTGCTAAATGCCCTTTTCGTTAAAACTGATAGATAGGGAGGCCTGCCAAACAGGTATGGTCTCAAACATCTTCCTAGCTAAAGCCCCGTTTATGCAAACTGGTAGATAGGGAAGGCCTGGCAAACAGATACGGTCTCAAACATCTCCCTTGCTAAATGCCCTTTTCGTTAAAACTGATAGATAGGGAGGCCTGCCAAACAGGTACGGTCCCAAACATCTTCCTTTGCGAAAAACCCTTTTTATGCAAACTGATAGATAGGGAGGCCCGCCAAACAGGTACGGTCTCAAACATCTTCCTAGCTAAAGCCCCGTTTATGCAAACTGGTAGATAGGGAAGGCCTGGCAAACAGATACGGTCTCAAACATCTTCCTTGCTAACGGCCCTTTTCGTTAAAACTGATAGATAGGGAGGCCTGCCAAACAGGTACGCTCTCAAACATCTTCCTAGCTAAAGCCCCGTTTATGCAAACTGGTAGATAGGGAAGGCCTGGCAAACAGATACGGTCTCAAACATCTTCCTTGCTAACGGCCCTTTTCGTTAAAACTGATAGATAGGGAGGCCTGCCAAAGAGGTACGCTCTCAAACATCTTCCTTGCTAATGGCCCTTTTCGTTAAAACTGATAGATAGGGAGGCCTGCCAAACAGATACGGTCTCAAACATCTTCCTTTGCGAAAAACCCTTTTTATGCAAACTGATAGATAGGGAGGCCTGGCAAACAGGTACGGTCTCAAACATCTTCCTTGCTTACGGCCATTTTCGTTAGAACTGATAGATAGGAGGGCCTGGCAAACAGATACGGTCTCAAACATCTCCCTTGCTAAATGCCCTTTTCGTTAAAACTGATAGATAGGGAGGCCTGCCAAACAGATACGGTCTCAAACATCTTCCTTGCTAAATGCCCTTTTCGTTAAAACTGATAGATAGGGAGGCCTGCCAAACAGGTACGGTCTCAAACATCTTCCTTTGCGAAAAACCCTTTTTATGCAAACTGATAGATAGGGAGGCCTGCCAAACAGGTACGGTCTCAAACATCTTCCTTGCTAACGGCCCTTTTCGTTATAACTGATAGATAGGGAGGCCTGCCAAACAGGTACGCTCTCAAACATGTTCCTTTTTAACGGCCCTTTTCGTTAAAACTGATAGATAGGGAGGCCTGCCAAACAGGTACGCTCTCAAACATGTTCCTTTTTAACGGCCCTTTTCGTTAAAACTGATAGATTGGGAGGCCTGGCAAACAGATACGGTCTCAAACATCTCCCTTGCTAAATGCCCTTTTCGTTAAAACTGATAGATAGGGAGGCCTGCCAAACAGGTACGGTCTCAAACATCTTCCTTTGCGAAAAACCCTTTTTATGCAAACTGATAGATAGGGAGGCCCGCCTAATAGGTACGGTCTCAAACATCTCCCTTTGCGAAAAGCCCCTTTTATGCAAACTGATAGATAGGGAGGCCCGCCAAACAGGTACGGTCTCAAACATCTTCCTTGCTAACGGCCCTTTTCGTTAAAACTGATAGATAGGGAAGGACTGCCAAACAGGTACGGTCTCAAACATCTCCCTTTGCGAAAAGCCCCTTTTATGCAAACTGATAGATAGGGAGGCCCGCCAAACAGGTACGGTCTCAAACATCTTCCTTGCTAACGGCCCTTTTCGTTAAAACTGATAGATAGGGAAGGACTGCCAAACAGGTACGGTCTCAAACATCTTCCTTGCTAACGGTCCTTTTCGTTAAAACTGATAGATAGGGAGGCCTGCCAAACAGGTACGGTCTCAAACATCTTCCTAGCTAAAGCCCCGTTTATGCAAACTGGTAGATAGGGAAGGCCTGCCAAACAGGTACGGTCTCAAACATCTTCCTTGCTAACGGCCCTTTTCGTTATAACTGATAGATAGGGAGGCCTGCCAAACAGGTACGCTCTCAAACATCTTCCTAGCTAAAGCCCCGTTTATGCAAACTGGTAGATAGGGAAGGCCTGGCAAACAGATACGGTCTCAAACATCTCCCTTGCTAAATGCCCTTTTCGTTAAAACTGATAGATAGGGAGGCCTGCCAAACAGGTACGGTCCCAAACATCTTCCTTTGCGAAAAACCCTTTTCATGCAAACTGATAGATAGGGAGGCCCGCCAAACAGGTACGGTCTCAAACATCTTCCTAGATAAAGCCCCGTTTATGCAAACTGGTAGATAGGGAAGGCCTGGCAAACAGATACGGTCTCAAACATCTTCCTTGCTAACGGCCCTTTTCGTTAAAACTGATAGATAGGGAGGCCTGCCAAATAGGTACGCTCTCAAACATGTTCCTTGCTAACGGCCCTTTTCGTTAAAACTGATAGATTGGGAGGCCTGGCAAACAGATACGGTCTCAAACATCTCCCTTGCTAAATGCCCTTTTCGTTAAAACTGATAGATAGGGAGGCCTGCCAAACAGGTACGCTCTCAACCATGTTCCTTGCTAACGGCCCTTTTCGTTAAAACTGATAGATAGGGAAGGACTGCCAAACAGGTACGGTCTCAAACATCTTCCTTGCTAACGGCCCTTTTCGTTAAAACTGATAGATAGGGAGGCCTGCCAAACAGGTACGGTCTCAAACATCTTCCTAGCTAAAGCCCCGTTTATGCAAACTGGTAGATAGGGAAGGCCTGGCAAACAGATACGGTCTCAAACATCTCCCTTGCTAAATGCCCTTTTCGTTAAAACTGATAGATAGGGAGGCCTGCCAAACAGGTACGGTCCCAAACATCTTCCTTTGCGAAAAACCCTTTTTATGCAAACTGATAGATAGGGAGGCCCGCCAAACAGGTACGCTCTCAAACATCTTCCTTGCTAACGGCCCGTTTCGTTAAAACTGATAGATAGGGAAGGACTGCCAAACAGGTACGGTCTCAAACATCTTCCTTGCTAACGGCCCTTTTCGTTAAAACTGATAGATAGGGAGGCCTGCCAAACAGGTACGGTCTCAAACATCTTCCTAGCTAAAGCCCCGTTTATGCAAACTGGTAGATAGGGAAGGCCTGGCAAACAGATACGGTCTCAAACATCTCCCTTGCTAAATGCCCTTTTCGTTAAAACTGATAGATAGGGAGGCCTGCCAAACAGGTATGGTCTCAAACATCTTCCTAGCTAAAGCCCCGTTTATGCAAACTGGTAGATAGGGAAGGCCTGGCAAACAGATACGGTCTCAAACATCTCCCTTGCTAAATGCCCTTTTCGTTAAAACTGATAGATAGGGAGGCCTGCCAAACAGGTACGGTCCCAAACATCTTCCTTTGCGAAAAACCCTTTTTATGCAAACTGATAGATAGGGAGGCCCGCCAAACAGGTACGGTCTCAAACATCTTCCTAGCTAAAGCCCCGTTTATGCAAACTGGTAGATAGGGAAGGCCTGGCAAACAGATACGGTCTCAAACATCTTCCTTGCTAACGGCCCTTTTCGTTAAAACTGATAGATAGGGAGGCCTGCCAAACAGGTACGCTCTCAAACATCTTCCTAGCTAAAGCCCCGTTTATGCAAACTGGTAGATAGGGAAGGCCTGGCAAACAGATACGGTCTCAAACATCTTCCTTGCTAACGGCCCTTTTCGTTAAAACTGATAGATAGGGAGGCCTGCCAAACAGGTACGCTCTCAAACATCTTCCTTGCTTACGGCCCTTTTCGTTAAAACTGATAGATAGGGAGGCCTGCCAAACAGGTACGGTCTCAAACATCTTCCTTTGCGAAAAACCCTTTTTATGCAGTCTGATAGATAGGGAGGCCTGCCAAACAGGTACGGTCTCAAACATCTTCCTTGCTTACGGCCATTTTCGTTAGAACTGATAGATAGGGAGTCCTGCCAAACAGGTACGCTCTCAACCATGTTCCTTGCTAACGGCCCTTTTCGTTAAAACTGATAGATAGGGAAGGACTGCCAAACAGGTACGGTCTCAAACATCTTCCTTGCTAACGGCCCTTTTCGTTAAAACTGATAGATAGGGAGGCCTGCCAAACAGGTACGGTCTCAAACATCTTCCTAGCTAAAGCCCCATTTATGCAAACTGGTAGATAGGGAAGGCCTGGCAAACAGATACGGTCTCAAACATCTCCCTTGCTAAATGCCCTTTTCGTTAAAACTGATAGATAGGGAGGCCTGCCAAACAGGTACGGTCCCAAACATCTTCCTTTGCGAAAAACCCTTTTTATGCAAACTGATAGATAGGGAGGCCCGCCAAACAGGTACGCTCTCAAACATCTTCCTTGCTAACGGCCCGTTTCGTTAAAACTGATAGATAGGGAAGGACTGCCAAACAGGTACGGTCTCAAACATCTTCCTTGCTAACGGCCCTTTTCGTTAAAACTGATAGATAGGGAGGCCTGCCAAACAGGTACGGTCTCAAACATCTTCCTAGCTAAAGCCCCGTTTATGCAAACTGGTAGATAGTGAAGGCCTGGCAAACAGATACGGTCTCAAACATCTCCCTTGCTAAATGCCCTTTTCGTTAAAACTGATAGATAGGGAGGCCTGCCAAACAGGTATGGTCTCAAACATCTTCCTAGCTAAAGCCCCGTTTATGCAAACTGGTAGATAGGGAAGGCCTGGCAAACAGATACGGTCTCAAACATCTCCCTTGCTAAATGCCCTTTTCGTTAAAACTGATAGATAGGGAGGCCTGCCAAACAGGTACGGTCCCAAACATCTTCCTTTGCGAAAAACCCTTTTTATGCAAACTGATAGATAGGGAGGCCCGCCAAACAGGTACGGTCTCAAACATCTTCCTAGCTAAAGCCCCGTTTATGCAAACTGGTAGATAGGGAAGGCCTGGCAAACAGATACGGTCTCAAACATCTTCCTTGCTAACGGCCCTTTTCGTTAAAACTGATAGATAGGGAGGCCTGCCAAACAGGTACGCTCTCAAACATCTTCCTAGCTAAAGCCCCGTTTATGCAAACTGGTAGATAGGGAAGGCCTGGCAAACAGATACGGTCTCAAACATCTTCCTTGCTAACGGCCCTTTTCGTTAAAACTGATAGATAGGGAGGCCTGCCAAACAGGTACGCTCTCAAACATCTTCCTTGCTTACGGCCCTTTTCGTTAAAACTGATAGATAGGGAGGCCTGCCAAACAGGTATGGTCTCAAACATCTTCCTTTGCGAAAAACCCTTTTTATGCAGTCTGATAGATAGGGAGGCCCGCCAAACAGGTACGGTCTCAAACATCTCCCTTGCTAACGGCCCTTTTCGTTAGAACTGATAGATAGGGAGGCCTGGCAAACAGATACGGTCTCAAACATCTCCCTTGCTAAATGCCCTTTTCGTTAAAACTGATAGATAGGGAGGCCTGCCAAACAGGTACGGTCTCAAACATCTTCCTTGCTAAATGCCCTTTTCGTTAAAACTGATAGATAGGGAGGCCTGCCAAACAGGTACGGTCTCAAACATCTTCCTTTGCGAAAAACCCTTTTTATGCAATCTGATAGATAGGGAGGCCTGCCAAACAGGTACGGTCTCAAACATCTTCCTTGCTAACGGCCCTTTTCGTTATAACTGATAGATAGGGGGGCCTGCCAAACAGGTACGCTCTCAAACATGTTCCTTTTTAACGGCACTTTTCGTTAAAACTGATAGATAGGGAGGCCTGCCAAACAGGTACGCTCTCAAACATGTTCCTTTTTAACGGCCCTTTTCGTTAAAACTGATAGATTGGGAGGCCTGCCAAACAGGTACAGTCTCAAACATGTTCCTTGCTTACGGCCATTTTCGTTAAAACTGATAGATTGGGAGGCCTGCCAAACAGGTACGCTCTCAAACATCTTCCTTTTTAACGGCCCTTTTCGTTAAAACTGATAGATTGGGAGGCCTGCCAAACAGGTACAGTCTCAAACATGTTCCTTGCTAACGGCCCTTTTCGTTAAAACTGGTAGATAGGGAGGCCTGCCAAACAGGTACGGTCTCAAACATCTTCCTTGCTAAATGCCCTTTTCGTTAAAACTGATAGATAGGGAGGCCTGCCAAACAGGTACGGTCTCAAACATCTTCCTTGCTAAATGCCCTTTTCGTTAAAACTGATAGATAGGGAGGCCTGCCAAACAGGTACGCTCTCAAACATGTTCCTTTTTAACGGCCCTTTTCGTTAAAACTGATAGATTAGGAGGCCTGCCAAACAGGTACGCTCTCAAACATGTTCCTTGCTAACGGCCCTTTTCGTTAAAACTGATAGATAGGGAGGCCTGCCAAACAGGTACGGTCTCAAACATCTTCCTTTTTAACGGCCCTTTTCGTTAAAACTGATAGATAGGGAGGCCTGCCAAACAGGTACGGTCTCAAACATCTTCCTAGCTAAAGCCCCGTTTATGCAAACTGGTAGATAGTGAAGGCCTGGCAAACAGATACGGTCTCAAACATCTCCCTTGCTAAATGCCCTTTTCGTTAAAACTGATAGATAGGGAGGCCTGCCAAACAGGTATGGTCTCAAACATCTTCCTAGCTAAAGCCCCGTTTATGCAAACTGGTAGATAGGGAAGGCCTGGCAAACAGATACGGTCTCAAACATCTCCCTTGCTAAATGCCCTTTTCGTTAAAACTGATAGATAGGGAGGCCTGCCAAACAGGTACGGTCCCAAACATCTTCCTTTGCGAAAATCCCTTTTTATGCAAACTGATAGATAGGGAGGCCCGCCAAACAGGTACGGTCTCAAACATCTTCCTAGCTAAAGCCCCGTTTATGCAAACTGGTAGATAGGGAAGGCCTGGCAAACAGATACGGTCTCAAACATCTTCCTTGCTAACGGCCCTTTTCGTTAAAACTGATAGATAGGGAGGCCTGCCAAACAGGTACGCTCTCAAACATCTTCCTAGCTAAAGCCCCGTTTATGCAAACTGGTAGATAGGGAAGGCCTGGCAAACAGATACGGTCTCAAACATCTTCCTTGCTAACGGCCCTTTTCGTTAAAACTGATAGATAGGGAGGCCTGCCAAACAGGTACGCTCTCAAACATCTTCCTTGCTTACGGCGCTTTTCGTTAAAACTGATAGATAGGGAGGCCTGCCAAACAGGTACGGTCTCAAACATCTTCCTTTGCGAAAAACCCTTTTTATGCAGTCTGATAGATAGGGAGGCCCGCCAAACAGGTACGCTCTCAAACATGTTCCTTTTTAACGGCCCTTTTCGTTAGAACTGATAGATTGGGAGGCCTGGCAAACAGATACGGTCTCAAACATCTCCCTTTCTAAATGCCCTTTTCGTTAAAACTGATAGATAGGGAGGCCTGCCAAACAGGTACGGTCTCAAACATCTTCCTTGCTAAATGCCCTTTTCGTTAAAACTGATAGATAGGGAGGCCTGCCAAACAGGTACGGTCTCAAACATCTTCCTTTGCGAAAAACCCTTTTTATGCAAACTGATAGATAGGGAGGCCCGACAAACAGGTACGGTCTCAAACATCTTCCTAGCTAAAGCCCCGTTTATGCAAACTGGTAGATAGGGAAGGCCTGGCAAACAGATACGGTCTCAAACATCTTCCTTGCTAACGGCCCTTTTCGTTAAAACTGATAGATAGGGAGGCCTGCCAAACAGGTACGCTCTCAAACATCTTCCTTGCTTACGGCCCTTTTCGTTAAAACTGATAGATAGGGAGGCCTGCCAAACAGGTACGGTCTCAAACATCTTCCTTTGCGAAAAACCCTTTTTATGCAGTCTGATAGATAGGGAGGCCTGCCAAACAGGTACGGTCTCAAACATCTTCCTTGCTTACGGCCATTTTCGTTAGAACTGATAGATAGGGAGGCCTGCCAAACAGATACGGTCTCAAACATCTCCCTTGCTAAATGCCCTTTTCGTTAAAACTGATAGATAGGGAGGCCTGCCAAACAGGTACGGTCTCAAACATCTTCCTTGCTAAATGCCCTTTTCGTTAAAACTGATAGATAGGGAGGCCTGCCAAACAGGTACGGTCTCAAACATCTTCCTTTGCGAAAAACCCTTTTTATGCAATCTGATAGATAGGGAGGCCTGCCAAACAGGTACGGTCTCAAACATCTTCCTTGCTAACGGCCCTTTTCGTTATAACTGATAGATAGGGGGGCCTGCCAAACAGGTACGCTCTCAAACATGTTCCTTTTTAACGGCCCTTTTCGTTAAAACTGATAGATAGGGAGGCCTGCCAAACAGGTACGCTCTCAAACATGTTCCTTTTTAACGGCCCTTTTCGTTAAAACTGATAGATTGGGAGGCCTGCCAAACAGGTACGCTCTCAAACATGTTCCTTTTTAACGGCCCTTTTCGTTAAAACTGATAGATTGGGAGGCCTGCCAAACAGGTACGCTCTCAAACATGTTCCTTTTTAACGGCCCTTTTCGTTAAAACTGATAGATTGGGAGGCCTGCCAAACAGGTACGGTCTCAAACATGTTCCTTGCTAACGGCCCTTTTCGTTAAAACTGATAGATTAGGAGGCCTGCCAAACAGGTACGGTCTCAAACATCTTCCTTGCTAAATGCCCTTTTCGTTAAAACTGATAGATAGGGAGGCCTGCCAAACAGGTACGGTCTCAAACATCTTCCTTGCTAAATGCCCTTTTCGTTAAAACTGATAGATAGGGAGGCCTGCCAAACAGGTACGCTCTCAAACATGTTCCTTTTTAACGGCCCTTTTCGTTAAAACTGATAGATTAGGAGGCCTGCCAAGCAGGTACGCTCTCAAACATGTTCCTTGCTAACGGCCCTTTTCGTTAAAACTGATAGATAGGGAGGCCTGCCAAACAGGTACGCTCTCAAACATGTTCCTTTTTAACGGCCCTTTTCGTTAAAACTGATAGATAGGGAGGCCTGCCAAACAGGTACGCTCTCAAACATGTTCCTTTTTAACGGCCCTTTTCGTTAAAACTGATAGATTGGGAGGCCTGGCAAACAGATACGGTCTCAAACATCTCCCTTGCTAAATGCCCTTTTCGTTAAAACTGATAGATAGGGAGGCCTGCCAAACAGGTACGGTCTCAAACATCTTCCTTTGCGAAAAACCTTTTTATGCAAACTGATAGATAGGGAGGCCCGCCTAATAGGTACGGTCTCAAACATCTCCCTTTGCGAAAAGCCCCTTTTATGCAAACTGATAGATAGGGAGGCCCGCCAAACAGATACGGTCTCAAACATCTTCCTTGCTAACGGCCCTTTTCGTTAAAACTGATAGATAGGGAGGCCTGCCAAACAGGTACGGTCTCAAACATCTTCCTAGCTAACGGTCCTTTTCGTTAAAACTTATAGATAGGGAGGCCTGCCAAACAGGTACGGTCTCAAACATCTTCCTTGCTAACGGTCCTTTTCGTTAAAACTTATAGATAGGGAGGCCTGCCAAACAGGTACGGTCTCAAACATCTTCCTAGCTAAAGCCCCGTTTATGCAAACTGGTAGATAGGGAAGGACTGCCAAACAGGTACGGTCTCAAACATCTTCCTTGCTAACGGTCCTTTTCGTTAAAACTTATAGATAGGGAGGCCTGCCAAACAGGTACGGTCTCAAACATCTTCCTAGCTAAAGCCCCGTTTATGCAAACTGGTAGATAGGGAAGGCCTGCCAAACAGGTACGGTCTCAAACATCTTCCTTGCTAACGGCCCTTTTCGTTATAACTGATAGATAGGGAGGCCTGACAAACAGGTACGCTCTCAAACATCTTCCTAGCTAAAGCCCCGTTTATGCAAACTGGTAGATAGGGAAGGCCTGGCAAACAGATACGGTCTCAAACATCTCCCTTGCTAAATGCCCTTTTCGTTAAAACTGATAGATAGGGAGGCCTGCCAAACAGGTACGGTCTCAAACATCTTCCTTTGCGAAAAACCCTTTTTATGCAAACTGATAGATAGGGAGGCCCGACAAACAGGTACGGTCTCAAACATCTTCCTAGCTAAAGCCCCGTTTATGCAAACTGGTAGATAGGGAAGGCCTGGCAAACAGATACGGTCTCAAACATCTTCCTTGCTAACGGCCCTTTTCGTTAAAACTGATAGATAGGGAGGCCTGCCAAACAGGTACGCTCTCAAACATCTTCCTAGCTAAAGCCCCGTTTATGCAAACTGGTAGATAGGGAAGGCCTGGCAAACAGATACGGTCTCAAACATCTCCCTTGCTAAATGCCCTTTTCGTTAAAACTGATAGATAGGGAGGCCCGCCAAACAGGTACGGTCTCAAACATCTTCCTAGCTAAAGCCCCGTTTATGCAAACTGGTAGATAGGGAAGGCCTGGCAAACAGATACGGTCTCAAACATCTTCCTTGCTAACGGCCCTTTTCGTTAAAACTGATAGATAGGGAGGCCTGCCAAACAGGTACGCTCTCAAACATCTTCCTTGCTAACGGCCCTTTTCGTTAAAACTGATAGATAGGGAGGCCTGCCAAACAGGTACGGTCTCAAACATCTTCCTTTGCGAAAAACCCTTTTTATGCAAACTGATAGATAGGGAGGCCTGCCAAACAGGTACGGTCTCAAACATCTTCCTTTGCGAAAAACCCTTTTTATGCAAACTGATAGATAGGGAGGCCTGCCAAACAGGTACGGTCTCAAACATCTTCCTTGCTTACGGCCATTTTCGTTAGAACTGATAGATAGGGAGGCCTGGCAAACAGATACGGTCTCAAACATCTCCCTTGCTAAATGCCCTTTTCGTTAAAACTGATAGATAGGGTGGCCTGCCAAACAGGCACGGTCTCAAACATCTTCCTTGCTAAATGCCCTTTTCGTTAAAACTGATAGATAGGGAGGCCTGCCAAACAGGTACGGTCTCAAACATCTTCCTTTGCGAAAAGCCCTTTTTATGCAAACTGATAGATAGGGAGGCCTGCCAAACAGGTACGGTCTCAAACATCTTCCTTGCTAACGGCCCTTTTCGTTAAAACTGATAGATAGGGAGGCCTGCCAAACAGGTACGCTCTCAAACATGTTCCTTTTTAACGGCCCTTTTCATTAAAACTGATAGATAGGGAGGCCTGCCAAACAGGTACGCTCTCAAACATGTTCCTTTTTAACGGCCCTTTTCGTTAAAACTGATAGATTGGGAGGCCTGGCAAACAGGTACGGTCTCAAACATGTTCCTTGCTTACGGCCATTTTCGTTAAAACTGATAGATAGGGAGGCCTGCCAAACAGGTACGGTCTCAAACATCTTCCTTTGCGAAAAGCCCTTTTTATGCAAACTGATAGATAGGGAGGCCTGCCAAACAGGTACGCTCTCAAACATCTTCCTAGCTAAAGCCCCGTTTATGCAAACTGGTAGATAGGGAAGGCCTGGCAAACAGATACGGTCTCAAACATCTCCCTTGCTAAATGCCCTTTTCGTTAAAACTGATAGATAGGGAGGCCTGCCAAACAGGTACGGTCTCAAACATCTTCCTTGCTAAATGCCCTTTTCGTTAAAACTGATAGATAGGGAGGCCTGCCAAACAGGTACGCTCTCAAACATGTTCCTTGCTAACGGCCCTTTTCGTTAAAACTGATAGATAGGGAGTCCTGCCAAACAGGTACGCTCTCAAACATGTTCCTTTTTAACGGCCCTTTTCGTTAAAACTGATAGATAGGGAGGCCTGCCAAACAGGTACGCTCTCAAACATCTTCCTTGCTAACGGCCCTTTTCGTTAAAACTGATAGATAGGGAAGGACTGCCAAACAGGTACGGTCTCAAACATCTTCCTTGCTAACGGTCCTTTTCGTTAAAACTGATAGATAGGGAGGCCTGCCAAACAGGTACGGTCTCAAACATCTTCCTAGCTAAAGCCCCGTTTATGCAAACTGGTAGATAGGGAAGGCCTGGCAAACAGATACGGTCTCAATCATCTCCCTTGCTAAATGCCCTTTTCGTTAAAACTGATAGATAGGGAGGCCTGCCAAACAGGTATGGTCTCAAACATCTTCCTTGCTAACGGCCCTTTTCGTTAAAACTGATAGATAGGGAAGGACTGCCAAACAGGTACGGTCTCAAACATCTTCCTTGCTAACGGTCCTTTTCGTTAAAACTGATAGATAGGGAGGCCTGCCAAACAGGTACGCTCTCAAACATCTTCCTAGCTAAAGCCCCGTTTATGTAAACTGGTAGATAGGGAAGGCCTGCCAAACAGGTACGGTCTCAAACATCTTCCTTGCTAACGGCCCTTTTCGTTAAAACTGATAGATAGGGAGGCCTGCCAAACAGGTACGCTCTCAGACATGTTCCTTTTTAACGGTCCTTTTCGTTAAAACTGATAGATAGGGAGGCCTGGCAAACAGATACGGTCTCAAACATGTTCCTTGCTAACGGCCCTTTTCGTTAAAACTGATAGATAGGGAGGCCTGCCAAACAGGTACGGTCTCAAACATGTTCCTTGCTAACGGCCCTTTTCGTTAAAACTGATAGATAGGGAGGCCTGCCAAACAGGTACGGTCTCAAACATCTTCCTAGCTAACGGCCCTTTTCGTTAAAACTGATAGATAGGGAGGCCTGCCAAACAGGTACGGTCTCAAACATCTTCCTTGCTAACGGTCCTTTTCGTTAAAACTGATAGATAGGGAGGCCTGGCAAACAGGTACGCTCTCAAACATCTTCCTTGCTAACGGTCCTTTTCGTTAAAACTGATAGATAGGGAGGCCTGCCAAACAGGTACGGTCTCAAACATCTTCCTAGCTAAAGCCCCGTTTATGCAAACTGGTAGATAGGGAAGGCCTGGCAAACAGATACGGTCTCAAACATCTCCCTTGCTAAATGCCCTTTTCGTTAAAACTGATAGATAGGGAGGCCTGCCAAACAGGTACGGTCTCAAACATCTTCCTAGCTAAAGCCCCGTTTATGCAAACTGGTAGATAGGGAAGGCCTGGCAAACAGATACGGTCTCAAACATCTCCCTTGCTAAATGCCCTTTTCGTTAAAACTGATAGATAGGGAGGCCTGCCAAACAGGTATGGTCTCAAACATCTTCCTAGCTAAAGCCCCGTTTATGCAAACTGGTAGATAGGGAAGGCCTGGCAAACAGATACGGTCCCAAACATCTTCCTTTGCGAAAAACCCTTTTTATGCAAACTGATAGATAGGGAGGCCAGCCAAACAGGTACGGTCTTAAACATCTTCCTAGCTAAAGCCCCGTTTATGCAAACTGGTAGATAGGGAAGGCCTGGCAAACAGATACGGTCTCAAACATCTCCCTTGCTAAATGCCCTTTTCGTTAAAACTGATAGATAGGGAGGCCTGCCAAACAGGTATGGTCTCAAACATCTTCCTAGCTAAAGCCCCGTTTATGCAAACTGGTAGATAGGGAAGGCCTGGCAAACAGATACGGTCCCAAACATCTTCCTTTGCGAAAAACCCTTTTTATGCAAACTGAAAGATAGGGAGGCCCGCCAAACAGGTACGATCTTAAACATCTTCCTTGCAAACGGTCCTTTTCGTTAAAACTGATAGATAGGGAGGCCTGCCAAACAGGTACGGTCTCAAACATCTTCCTTGCTAACGGTCCTTTTCGTTAAAACTGATAGATAGGGAGGCCTGCCAAACAGGTACGGTCTCAAACATCTTCCTAGCTAAAGCCCCGTTTATGCAAACTGGTAGATAGGGAAGGCCTGGCAAACAGATACGGTCCCAAACATCTTCCTTTGCGAAAAACCCTTTTTATGCAAACTGATAGATAGGGAGGCCCGCCAAACAGGTACGGTCTTAAACATCTTCCTAGCTAAAGCCCCGTTTATGCAAACTGGTAGATAGGGAGGCCTGCCAAACAGGTACGCTCTCAATCATCTTCCTTGCTAACGGCCCTTTTCGTTAAAACTGATAGATTGGGAGGCCTGGCAAACAGGTACGGTCTCAAACATCTTCCTTGCTAAATGCCCTTTTCGTTAAAACTGATAGATAGGGAGGCCTGCCAAACAGGTACGCTCTCAAACATGTTCCTTGCTAACGACCCTTTTCGTTAAAACTGATAGATAGGGAGGCCTGCCAAACAGGTACGCTCTCAAACATGTTCCTTTTTTAACGGCCCTTTTCGTTAAAACTGATAGATAGGGAGGCCTGCCAAACAGGTACGCTCTCAAACATGTTCCTTTTTAACGGCCCTTTTCGTTAAAACTGATAGATTGGGAGGCCTGGCAAACAGATACGGTCTCAAACATCTCCCTTGCTAAATGCCCTTTTCGTTAAAACTGATAGATAGGGAGGCCTGCCAAACAGGTACGGTCTCAAACATCTTCCTAGCTAACGGCCCTTTTATGCAAACTGATAGATAGGGAGGCCCGCCTAATAGGTACGGTCCCAAACATCTCCCTTTGCGAAAAGCCCCTTTTATGCAAACTGATAGATAGGGAGGCCCGCCAAACAGGTACGGTCTCAAACATCTTCCTTGCTAACGGCCCTTTTCGTTAAAACTGATAGATAGGGAAGGACTGCCAAACAGGTACGGTCTCAAACATCTTCCTTGCTAACGGTCCTTTTCGTTAAAACTGATAGATAGGGAGGCCTGCCAAACAGGTACGGTCTCAAACATCTTCCTAGCTAAAGCCCCGTTTATGCAAACTGGTAGATAGGGAAGGCCTGGCAAACAGGTACGGTCTCAAACATCTTCCTTGATAACGGCCCTTTTCGTTATAACTGATAGATAGGGAGGCCTGCCAAACAGGTACGCTCTCAAACATGTTCCTTTTTAACGGCCCTTTTCGTTAAAACTGATAGATAGGGAGGCCTGCCAAACAGGTACGCTCTCAAACATGTTCCTTTTTAACGGCCCTTTTCGTTAAAACTGATAGATAGGGAGGCCTGCCAAACAGGTACGGTCTCAAACATGTTCCTTGCTAAAGGCCCTTTTCGTTAAAACTGTTTGATACGGAGGCCTGCCAAACAGGTACGCTCTCAAACATCTTCCTTTGCGAAAAACCCTTTTTATGCAAACTGATAGATAGGGAGGCCTGCCAAACAGGTACGGTCTTAAACATGTTCCTTGCTTAAGGCCCTTTTCGTTAAAATTGATACCAAAAAAGGTAAAACCAGGATTGACATTTCACGAAATGATCTACTTTGGTTGTTTATAGTAATTGAGAAACATGAAATTCAAAATCAGAGCTCTATTTCTACTTCTTACGATAACGGGGAAATGCAAAAAGTCTGTTTTATACTTACTACTTACAATTTTAGAGCAGCTGATCATGAAAAATGATGGACAGGTATGGTTGAAGATATGTATGTCAATCAAGTACGGGTTCAAACATATTCCATACTAGAAAAATGCAATTTACCAAATGAAAAAACATGAAATGCCTGCGTTAATAAAATATGTACACCGACTACGTATTTAAACGGGAGATGATAAGCATGGTTAACACTTACTGTATCGACTATAGCCGATTTAAACGGAAGAGCATTGATGTCCCTAGAATAAATCATTTCTTGGTAAAGTTTGATTCTTATGAGATGTTTAGGGTGATATGATTTGTTTATTCACTAACGGAGGACGGAAAACATCTCAACACTTCTTAACCTTAGGACGTCGCACAAAGTGGATTTATCCTCAGTTAGTGTTTAGGACTGAAACACATATTTACGTGCTGGTTGTAATTTAAACCAACTGTAACCATCATTGCCTCTAATATTAATACATTACTTAGTACTTAGTCTTGTAGGATCCATTTTGTTTTTCCTATGAAACTAAAACTTGCACTTTAGTCAATTCGAATAAAATATATTCAATTTATATCAACGTTTTAGACGAACCAGATATTATTTACAAAAAAACGTATTCATCCATTCATTCAGGGGAGGTAATCGATGTTCTACAATACCATGAGTTACTTTTACGTTTTCAGATATGGATGACTGCACCTCAAACGTTTGCCAAAACAGCGGCACTTGCTTTGATCGTCCTTCCGGGAACGTCGATTGCGCATGCCTAACAGGAACTTCCGGCCCCAATTGCCAAACGAGTATGGCAATGAAGTCTCACAACTTTTTTTCACATTTATACCTTACCATAGACGTCATTTTCGCATCGTGCACTCTTCTGTCATTACCAAAATCGACGATTTAAATTTCAAAAATTATCTGTTGGATATTTTTTTCTAAATGAAAGATGTCTTTTTAGCAGGGATTAAGATGTATATGTTTCCGATTTTAACACGAATGAATTAAATCATATCTAGTTTCTATAAGTTCTATAGTTTTATAAGGAACAGTTGCACGTATTAAGGTGCAGGGAATCTCATAGACCGAAACTTCTGTCGCCGAATGCTGTATCCTCGCACAGCGAGCCGCATACTATCCAATGGGGTTGCAGGTAGAGCCTCTCGACCTAGGAATCTCACGAAACCGAAAATAAATGAATACGAATTGAATTGATTTTTTTTTTCCAAAAGTGGCAGCTCTTCGTTAGCGTTAGTTGTTTGAATATGTTACGCTAAAATACTGCCAAAGCAACGGTCAACTCAACCTTACTCATTTATCGTGACTATAGTCAATCGGGTTGAGTTAATGATGTTTGATCCCTTGAAGTAAACACATTTTAAAGAAGCTATTTGAAAAATTTGACGAAATAAAATATTATATAAATTAATATATAAATATATAAAATAAATAAATGTTACTTCCCATTTCGATTTTATCACATTTGGTATACAATTTGCGTTCCTTTTCAGATGCTAACGACTGCGCGACAAACCCCTGTCAAAACAGTGGAGTATGTGTGGACGAAATCAACACCTTCTCCTGTATGTGTGATGAAGTACCATTCATAGGGGACGTATGCCAGACAGGTAACTTCGAGAGGGAAATTGGGGATTTTTATCATTTATCGTTATCGTTCATATATATATGCTATACACGATTAAAGGGTCACGAGGGAAGGAGACTGAGAGAGCCTGAGACTGAGAGAGCCTGAGACTTAGACTGAGACTGAGAGAGACTGAGACTGAGACTGAAAGGGACTGAGACTGAGAGAGCCTGAGAGGGACTGAGACTGAGAGAGACTGAGACTGAAAGGGACTGAGACTGAGAGAGCCTGAGAGGGACTGAGACTGAAAGGGACTGAGACTGAGAGAGACTGAGACTGAGACTGAGACTGAGAGAGACTGAGACTGAGACTGAAAGGGACTGAGACTGAAGAGACTGAGACTGAGAGAGACTGAGACTTAGACTAAGACTGAGAGGGACTGAGCCTGAGACTGAAAGGGACTGAGACTGAGAGAGACTGAGACTGAGAGAGACTGAGACTTAGACTAAGACTGAGAGAGACTGAGACTGAGACTGAAAGGGACTGAGACTGAAGAGACTGAGACTGAGTCTGAAAGGGACTGAGATTGAGAGGACTGAGACTGAGAGGGACAGAGTCTGAGAGGGACTGACACTGAGATGGACTGAGTGTGAAAGAGATTGATACTGAGTGGGACTGATTGATAGGGACTGAGACCGAGAGGGAGCGAGACTAAAAGGAACTGAGACTGAGACTTTGAGGGGCTGAGACTGAAAGGGACTGAGGCTGAGAGGGACTGAGACTAAGAGTGACTAAAACTGAGAGGGACTGAGACTAAGAGAGATTGAGAGAGACTGAGACTGAGACGGACTGAGACTGAGAGAGACTGAGACTGTGAGGGTCTGAGATTGAGAGACTGAGACTGAGAGGGACTGAGATTGAGAGAGACTGAGACTGAGAGGGACTGAGACTGAGAGGGACTGAGACTGAGAGGGACTGAAACTGAGAGGGACTGAGATTGAGAGGGTCTGAGATTGAGAGGGACTGAGACTGAGAGGGACTGAGAGTGACTGAGAGAGACTGAGACTGTGAGGGTCTGAGATTAAGAGGGACTGAGACTGAGATTGAGAGAGACTGAGACTGAGAGGGACTGAGACTGAGAGGGACTGAAACTGAGAGGGACTGAGATTGAGAGGGTCTGAGATTGAGAGGGACTGAGACTGAGAGTGACTGAGAGGGACTGAGAGAGACTGAGACTGTGAGGGTCTGAGATTGAGAGGGACTGAGACTGAGATTGAGAGAGACTGACACTGAGAGGGACTGAGACTGAAAGTGACTGAGAGAGGTTTAGAGTGAGAGAGAGAGACTGAGATTAAGACTTGGTTTAAACGGTTTAAACATATTTTTATTTCCGAAGAAATCTGGTTTGGCAAACAAGCAATAACTCTGCTTATATCAATGGCGCACCAGACTAAGACTCAGAGGGACTGAGACTGAGAGGGAATGAGATTGAGAGGGACTGAGACTGAGAGAGACTGAGAGGGACTGAGACTGAGAGGGAATGAGAGGGACTGAGATTGAGAGGGTCTGAAACTGAGAGGAACTGAGACTGAGAGGAAATGAGATTGAGAGGGACTGAGACTGAGAGAGACTGAGAGGGACTGAGATTGAGAGGGTCTGAGAGGGACTGAGATTGAGAGGGTCTGAAACTGAGAGGAACTGAGACTGAGAGGAACTGAAATTGAGAGGGACTGAGACTGAGAGAGACTGAGAGGGACTGAGATTGAGAGGGACTGAGACTGAAAGAGACTGAGAGGGACTGAGTCTGAGAGAGACTGAGAGGGATTGAGATTGAGAGAGACTGAGAGGGACTGAGACTGAGAGAGACTGAGAGGGACTGAGACTGAGAGAGACTGAGAGCGACTGAGACTGAGAGGGACTGAGATTGAGAGGGACTGAGATTGAGAGGGACTGAGACTGAGAGGGACTGAGACTGAGAGAGACTGAAACTGTGATTGAGAGGGACTGAGATTGAGAGGGACTGAGTCTGAGAGAGACTGAGAGGGACTGAGTCTGAGAGAGACTGAGAGGGACTGAGTCTGAGAGAGACTGAGACTAAGACTGAGACTGAGATTTAGAGGGGCTGAGACTGACAGGGACTGATACTTAGACTGAAACTGAGAGGGACTGAAACTTAGACTGAAACTGAGATTGAGAGGGACTGAAACTGAGAGGGACTGAAACTGTGATTGAGAGGGACTGAGATTGAGAGGGACTGAGACTGAGAGGGACTGAGATTGAGAGGGACTGAGATTGAGAGGGACTGAGATTGAGAGGGACTGAGATTGAGAGGGTCTGAGACTGAGAGGGACTGAAACTGTGATTGAGAGGGACTGAGATTGAGAGGGACTGAGACTGAGAGGGACTGAGTCTGAAAGAGACTGAGACTGATGTACATGTAGATGATGATCGATAATAATTATGTTAATGATTGGTGAGTGTTCTTTTAAGCACTGCGCTGTTTCTCTGTACACCAGCTCTATACATACACGTTGTTCAAATGATTTCAGACATCACTGCCTGCAGTCCCGACCTGTGTATTAACGGGGTGTGCGTACCAGTAGATGATGGTGCAGACTTTATCTGCGATTGTGAGGTTGGCTATACAGGCGAACTCTGTGAAATCGGTGAGATACAATACATGAGATATAACAATTTCTTATAAAACTATCAAATACATATATTTTGTTCCATATTGATTTGATAAAGCTGAAATATCTAACTACCTGCAGTCTAGTTGATGGATAAATGGACGTTTCTATCGACTTCAAATGTTTCCTGATATGCTTATAACACTCAAATGTAAAATGGTGACTGCCGTTCGTCGTTAAACAAGCGAGAAGTTGTCAAATATATGCGGTGGTACACTATTACCATATGTAACATATATCAAATCAGGAGTCTCGTTAACAATGTGTTTGAGTTAGGAAATTAGTTTACCGCTTTTAGAGTTGAATTGCATCAAATAAATAGAGGATTTTATGTGGATGTCCATGACATATTATGTTTACGACGCGAGTGCCTATCTGATTGTATGTCATGGGCACGAATATAATATTCTGTATTATTACCGTGGTCGCAAAATCAAAACAATACTCTAAATCTACTTTTCAGCATAGGCGGAATAGCCGCTGGCCCTATGTAACGTAACGTCAAAGACGAACAGTGACGTCAAAGCACTGTTTATAACATGACGTCACAATGAAAAAAAGATATGTTGCCCTAGGGCATCATATGAGCAATATGAACCCCGATATTACTGTCCTCGTAGGAAATTAACCCCAACATAACACTCGCAAGAGTCTATATAAACGTATTTTAAATGCAATATTTTTGAAAATGTACCTATTGAGGAGAAAATATCCTTGGTTTCAGGAATTGTATTTACTACTGGGGGAAAGTTTTCACTGACTATCAAATGAGAGTATGACAGTGTAGGACATCGTGTAACAGCTGGTGGATGTTTTATAACTGAATCATGCTTGATCAGACCTTGTTTTCATACCAAGAGTTCCAGTGGCCCTGGTAGGCCCTGGAAAAACGTTCATCCTGTGCTGCGCGTGTTGAGCAGGTTTCCCTGTATCGTAGATTATGTTTCCTTATTGGGATCGAATGAAATGTGTACGGTTCCCTCTAATCATGGTTACTATGTTTATATTCAAACATGCAGGTTAGAGTCACTAGTTCCCATGCTATTTGTGCTTGGTAAATAAGATGCTACATCCACTACTGAAATGATTCGAGTTTATCCAAGAAAATTGGTCACTTTACTGAACCCATCAGTGGACCTCCGTTATAGAACTCCTTATATTACATTGCTTCACACAGTGGAAAACAATTGCTTTCAATGTTTATAGATACTATCAAGAAGCACGTGTCTTAATCAATTTGGGTGTCTATTGCAGATATCGACGACTGCTCTGGCGTGGTCTGTGATGAAGGCGAGTGTGTGGACAAGGTGGACGACTTCGAGTGTGTGTGTGACCATGGGTGGACCGGGGCCCTGTGTGATACCAGTGAGTCTCCACCTTGCTTGCTTCTTATAAGAAACACAATCTAAGTAAACATAGTCTCAATAATGCTCACTTCACTTCCGATTTCGCGTCAGCCGACGTTTCGCCGACCTATGACCCTCCGACGTTATATGTGTGAATGCATACTATTACGGCTTGGTACGACAATTCCTGATTGGTCAATTCGATAGATCGGCTGACGAGACCTTTTTCTTCATCTTGCTAGACTCAATATCGGGAGTGCAGCGAGTATTATTGAGGCTAAGATTACGTAGACTGTAATAAAACTGCTTATAAACGTACAACGGAGTAGCGAGGTGAACGGCGGATAAATGTTTCTAGTGGAGAGTTTGGTTGCAAACAGTATCACAAAAAAGCGATTTGTTTTCGCTGTTTTGTCAACTTTTAACTGTTAATAACATGTTAGTAACTTTCGGAAACAAATAAAAAAATTTCTTTACGCGAAAATCTCAAGTCCATTGTTAATTTGTTGTATGTTGATATTTTATCCGCGATGAAATTAAATAAAATGTTTTGGTGTAAGCATTGATATAATGAACAAAGTGTGTTATTTGAAAATTTAATTCTGTCGTATTATTGCAAGCTAGTTGAACTGGTTTGTTCAAATCAAATTACTGTTTCATCGCTACACAGACCCGAATGACTGCGACCCTAACCCATGTCTCAACGGCAGACCGTGCTCTGATGGACTGGGAACCTTCACCTGTGACTGTGGGGATGACTTTACCGGCGACATATGCCAGACAGGTAACACACAACGTTTATCAGCTATACCATATTCAGCCTTTACTCCATTCAGGGGAACCATTAATTAGGTTAATTAGATTAACGGAATCTGATCATATGATTATGACCAAATTGACTACTTAATAATCCATTATATCCAATCTGATAATCTAATAAACAGACAATGTCATTGAATAAAGATCTATTTTGCTTCAACGCGTTAGTGTATCGATCTCAACGTTTATCGATCTCTACGTTTATCGATCTCTACGTTTATCGAGCCATCTGACTGACCTGTGACGTCATTCAAATCAAGCCAATCAGCTTGTTCCCCGCATAGGCTAACAACCCAAGCTTTCCCATACCATTTCTGACCAATTCTTATCATTTCTAGCAGATCTAGAACCCGGTAATCTCGAGTTTATGCAACCTCATGTGTTATAACACTTGCATAACGCTTTTTAAACTCCAATGGAAAGAAATGGTCAATTTCTAATACTATACTGATAAATCATTTCTATTTCTTGCAGATTTAAACCCCTGTGACCCCGACCCGTGTTTCCATGGCGAATGTACCCAGGCGTTCGATACCTACTCTTGTGCCTGTGATGAAGGCTACGATGGAGACCAATGTGAAAACAGTAAGCTCCGATGCAAATCCCTTAAAGGGGCAGTAGCACATTTTTGAACAAATTATTTTTCAAATTTTTCACTGATAATCGTACGTTTATGCTAAATGTATTATTTTGATAGTTTAAAAAATCTTATTACACAAACCAATCATCCATAGTCAGAAAACAAATTATAAAGAGTCACATAAAGTCCATTTGCGGCCATTTTGTGTGAACATCTTTAATTAATTTTGTGCAATAAAAAGGAATCGCATGGCTGAACTTTACATTATATAATATTATTTGATTTATTACGGTTTCATTTAGTTTGAATACATTGTCTTCAATCGGAACCATTTATTTTCATTTTCCTGACATCACCTTAGATTTCCCTTAAAACGTGCTACTGTCCCTTTAAACATCCATTATAATTATGGATCCGGGGTTCAAATTCCGCAAGGGACTCGGCAACTTTTCATCATATACGTTTTTGCTTAGACTAACATTGAGTCCCTGACAAAAAGAGTTACTAATTTTATTATTTGGATTTTTATTTAAAAGGAAATAAAAAGGAGCCTTGAACAATACGCAATTTCGCAAATATTTTCTAAACTTAAGAAAGCTCCTTTATTTCTGTTTTGCTTTAGGGTCTGGATAACAGACTAGTTTTTGCTGTGATTCGATTGTCAATGCCATGATTTATTATATATTTTTAAAAACATGTCACAAATTCATCCACAAATGGAATTGATACAACAAATGCTCGTTTAATGAATTCTTGAAACAATCATATAAGTTAAGAAGTAATTATCACACATCGAATTAACATGGATACTAGTTACATAACCTATTGAATATCATCAATATCTCTCATTCTTACTGTATTCAATAGAATATGTTTCTAACGTCATTGTCCTGTTTACTACTTCTTTAATACTTCTCTATCAAATAACACTATTCTAATTTATCATATGTTAACCCAAACGACTCGGGGAGTGGCTCTTTAACAGAGTACTAATCGTGTACGCCTGTTGCAGATATCGACGACTGTAGCGGGAAGGACTGCAACAACAACGGCGTGTGTGTCGACTGGGTTGATGACTATTCCTGCACATGTGACCAAGGCTTTGAGGGAGCCAATTGTCAAACAGGTATATAGAGGATACTTTTGTGTGGTACCACTTATCTCTTATCCAGCACATATGTTGACGGATGGCGAGAACATCCTCTGGGAACTGAGGCAACTGGTCGCTGAGCATGTATAGAACCTTACTCTATTTACTCTAGTTATATTCAAATGTGGCTTTCACTAACCTTCTCAATACAGTCATGCGAGGTTAAATCTGCAATTTTCAACCTCAAAACGTGACTGTTAATCCTTTCACAATACCCTAACAGCTCCAACCCTTGTGTTGCAATCTGAAGTCCTTCAATACCTGTGTAGTCCATCCATCCATCCGTCCATTCGTAAACTTATCACGTTTTCGTCTTCATCTCCAGAACCAATGACTCAAAAGAACTGAAATTTGATGTGCAGACTCCTTGGCAAATTGGGATTCGAAATTGTAGATTTCCTGACCCCATGGCATCAAATGAGGTCACAGGGGTCAAAACCTTTAAAACCTAATTTTATCTTCTCCTCCAGTTCAAAAAGGTCTAGAGAGCTGAAAAGTTGTGTGTGGACTCCTTGGCCAATAAGAATTCTAAATTTGAGTTTTGGTGACCCCTTGACCCCAAAGTGGTTCAAAGGAGTCAAAACCTCAAAAACCTATTTTCATTTTCTTTTGTGTAGACTCCTTGGCCAATGAGAATTCTAAATTTTAGGTTTGGTGACCCTAGACCCCTTGACCCCAAATGGGTTCACAGGAGTAAAAACCTTAAAAACCTATTTTCATCTTCTTCTCCAGTTCCAAAAGGTCTAGAGAGCTGAAAAGTTGTGTGTAGACGCCTTGGCCAATGGGGATTATAAATTGTAAATTTTGTGAGCCCATGACCCAAAATGGGGTCACAGGGCTCAAAACCTTAAAAACCTATTTTCATCTTTTCATCCATTTCAAAAAGGTCTAGAGAACTAAAAAGTTGTGTTTAGACAGACTCCTTGGCCAATGGGGATTATCAGTTGTAGATTTTGTGAGCCCATGACCCCAAATGGGGTCACAGGGATCAAAACCTTAAAAACGCTAGTTTCATCCTCTTCTCCAGTTCCAAAGGGTCTAGACAGCTGAAACGTTGTGTGTAGACCCATTGGTCAATTGGGATTCTAAGTTGTAGGTTTATTTACCCCATGACGCCAAAAAGGGTCACAGGGGTCACAACCTTAAAAAACCTATTTTCATCCAAAGACTGATGAGCTACAGAGCCCATGGCTCTATTTTTTTATAACATCATGCAATTTGAAAAGGAAAAGATGGAGGATACATATTTTTTTTCTTTATGAGTTCATACAAACACAATGAAACTTGGTTTGGAATTTAATCTGACGAAATACATGTTATGTAGTTCTTTAAACTCATTTTATCACATTTTAACTCTTAAAGGCTTTTAAAGTGGCTTATTGGTCACTATTAGTAAATGCTATTAGCAAAGAAGTGTAATTTATTTTTGTTTATTTTTGTTCTTTGTACCTTGTATGGTAAGCAACACGTAAAAAATGTCTTCCTTTATTCGTCTTCCTCGATAAGAATCATCTCTGCTTTATATCTTGAAAGTCAGAACCCGGTTCGTTAGGATAACACAACAAGTGAGAAGATCTTCAGCAACCAATCTAGATATATTTAGATCAATAGTTCAATATATGTATATACTAGTATGACTTGATATAATTAACCAGTAAAGAGTTAGAACAAACTAAGCGTCAGTCCAGGTGAGAGCTCTTAACTACACTTAAATATGTACTGTTGGGTTCGTCCCCCACCGCATAAAGACTTTTTGTAGATAGATTTGAACCAGACTTGTCAAATAAACATCCAGACGAAAAAGATAGAATTTTGCTGATGTAATAATCTATTTTAAACGTACACATATCCTGTATTAACGTATGACGATTTAGGAGTGCAATTTGAGGTTGCTTTGACAACCAGTATATAACTATTTTACCTTTTCATATAACTACATCTTCATTATCTTTATAATCAATTTCAGATATCAATTTCTGTGCACCGAATATGTGCCGCAACGGTGGAACGTGTCAAGACAGCACCTACTTCTCTTGTACCTGTCCTACTGGTTTCAGCGGGGCTGTCTGCCAGATCAGTAAGTATACAAGACAGCACCTACTTCTCTTGTACCTGTCCAACTGGTTTCAGCGGGGCTGTCTGCCAGATCAGTAAGTATACAAGACAGTACCTACTTCTCTTGTACCTGTCCTACTGGTTTCAGCGGGGCTGTCTGCCAGATCAGTAAGTATACAAGACAGCACCTACTTCTCTTGTACCTGTCCTACTGGTTTCAGCGGGTCTGTCTGCCAGATCAGTAAATATACAAGACAGCCCATACTTCTCTTGTACCTGTCCTACTGGTTTCAGCGGGGCTGTCTGCCAGATCAGTAAGTATACAAGACAGTACCTACTTCTCTTGTACCTGTCCTACTGGTTTCAGCTGGACTGTCTGCCAGATCAGTAAGTATACAAGACAGTACCTACTTCTCTTGTACCTGTCCTACTGGTTTCAGCGGGGCTGTCTGCCAGATCAGTAAGTATACAAGACAGCCCATACTTCTCTTGTACCTGTCCTCCTGGTTTCAGCGGGTCTGTCTGCCAGATCAGTAAGTATACAAGACAGTACCTACTTCTCTTGTACCTGTCCTACTGGTTTCAGCGGGGCTGTCTGCCAGATCAGTAAGTATACAAGACAGTACCTACTTCTCTTGTACCTGTCCTACTGGTTTCAGCGGGACTGTCTGCCAGATCAGTAAGTATACAAGACAGTACCTACTTCTCTTGTACCTGTCCTACTGGTTTCAGCGGGGCTGTCTGCCAGATCAGTAAGTATACAAGACAGCACCTTCTTCTCTTGTACCTGTCCTACTGTTTTTCAGCGGGGCTGTCTGCCAGATCAGTAGGTATACAAGACAGTACCTACTTCTCTTGTACCTGTCCTACTGGTTTCAGCGGGGCTGTCTGCCAGATCAGTAAGTATACAAGACAGCACCTACTTCTCTTGTACCTGTCCTACTGGTTTCAGCGGGTCTGTCTGCCAGATCAGTAAGTATACAAGACAGCCCATACTTCTCTTGTACCTGTCCTACTGGTTTCAGCGGGTCTGTCTGCCAGATCAGTAAGTATACAAGACAGCCCATACTTCTCTTGTACCTGTCCTACTGGTTTCAGCGGGGCTGTCTGCCAGATCAGTAAGTATACAAGACAGTACCTACTTCTCTTGTACCCGTCCTCCTTGTTTCAGCGGGGCTGTCTGCCAGATCAGTAAGTATACAAGACAGCACCTACTTCTCTTGTACCCGTCCTACTGGTTTCACTGGGTCTGTCTGCCAGATCAGTAAGTATACAAGACAGTACCTACTTCTCTTGTTCCTGTCCTTCTGGTTTCAGCGGGTCTGTCTGCCAGATCAGTAAGTATACAAGACAGCACCTACTTCTCTTGTACCCGTCCTACTGGTTTCAGCGGGGCTGTCTGCCAGATCAGTAAGTATACAAGACAGCACCTACTTCTCTTGTACCTGTCCTCCTGGTTTCAGCGGGTCTGTCTGCCAGATCAGTAAGTATACAAGACAGCACCTACTTCTCTTGTACCCGTCCTACTGGTTTCAGCAGACTGTCTGCCAGATCAGTAAGTATACAAGACAGCACCTTCTTCTCTTGTACCCGTTCTACTGGTTTCAGCGGGGCTGTCTGCCAGATCAGTAAGTATACAAGACAGTACCTACTTCTCTTGTACCCGTCCTACTGGTTTCAGCGGGGCTGTCTGCCAGATCAGTAAGTATACAAGACAGCACCTACTTCTCTTGTACCTGTCCTACTGGTTTCAGCGGGTCTGTCTGCCAGATCAGTAAATATACAAGACAGCCCATACTTCTCTTGTACCTGTCCTACTGGTTTCAGCGGGTCTGTCTGCCAGATCAGTAAATATACAAGACAGCCCATACTTCTCTTGTACCTGTCCTACTGGTTTCAGCGGGGCTGTCTGCCAGATCAGTAAGTATACAAGACAGTACCTACTTCTCTTGTACCTGTCCTACTGGTTTCAGCGGGACTGTCTGCCAGATCAGTAAGTATACAAGACAGTACCTACTTCTCTTGTACCTGTCCTACTGGTTTCAGCGGGGCTGTCTGCCAGATCAGTAAGTATACAAGACAGCCCATACTTCTCTTGTACCTGTCCTCCTGGTTTCAGCGGGTCTGTCTGCCAGATCAGTAAGTATACAAGACAGTACCTACTTCTCTTGTACCTGTCCTACTGGTTTCAGCGGGGCTGTCTGCCAGATCAGTAAGTATACAAGACAGTACCTACTTCTCTTGTACCTGTCCTACTGGTTTCAGCGGGACTGTCTGCCAGATCAGTAAGTATACAAGACAGTACCTACTTCTCTTGTACCTGTCCTACTGGTTTCAGCGGGGCTGTCTGCCAGATCAGTAAGTATACAAGACAGCACCTTCTTCTCTTGTACCTGTCCTACTGTTTTTCAGCGGGGCTGTCTGCCAGATCAGTAGGTATACAAGACAGTACCTACTTCTCTTGTACCTGTCCTACTGGTTTCAGCGGGGCTGTCTGCCAGATCAGTAAGTATACAAGACAGCACCTACTTCTCTTGTACCTGTCCTACTGGTTTCAGCGGGTCTGTCTGCCAGATCAGTAAGTATACAAGACAGCCCATACTTCTCTTGTACCTGTCCTACTGGTTTCAGCGGGTCTGTCTGCCAGATCAGTAAGTATACAAGACAGCCCATACTTCTCTTGTACCTGTCCTACTGGTTTCAGCGGGGCTGTCTGCCAGATCAGTAAGTATACAAGACAGTACCTACTTCTCTTGTACCCGTCCTCCTTGTTTCAGCGGGGCTGTCTGCCAGATCAGTAAGTATACAAGACAGCACCTACTTCTCTTGTACCCGTCCTACTGGTTTCACTGGGTCTGTCTGCCAGATCAGTAAGTATACAAGACAGTACCTACTTCTCTTGTTCCTGTCCTTCTGGTTTCAGCGGGTCTGTCTGCCAGATCAGTAAGTATACAAGACAGCACCTACTTCTCTTGTACCCGTCCTACTGGTTTCAGCGGGGCTGTCTGCCAGATCAGTAAGTATACAAGACAGCACCTACTTCTCTTGTACCTGTCCTCCTGGTTTCAGCGGGTCTGTCTGCCAGATCAGTAAGTATACAAGACAGCACCTACTTCTCTTGTACCCGTCCTACTGGTTTCAGCAGACTGTCTGCCAGATCAGTAAGTATACAAGACAGCACCTTCTTCTCTTGTACCCGTTCTACTGGTTTCAGCGGGGCTGTCTGCCAGATCAGTAAGTATACAAGACAGTACCTACTTCTCTTGTACCCGTCCTACTGGTTTCAGCGGGGCTGTCTGCCAGATAAGTAAGTATACAAGACAGCACCTACTTCTCTTGTACCTGTCCTACTGGTTTCAGCGGGTCTGTCTGCCAGATCAGTAAGTATACAAGACAGCACCTACTTCTCTTGTACCCGTCCTACTGGTTTCAGCAGACTGTCTGCCAGATCAGTAAGTATACTAGACAGCACCTTCCTCTCTTGTACCCGTTCTACTGGTTTCAGCGGGGCTGTCTGCCAGATCAGTAAGTATACAAGACAGTACCTACTTCTCTTGTACCCGTCCTACTGGTTTCAGCGGGGCTGTCTGCCAGATAAGTAAGTATACAAGACAGCACCTACTTCTCTTGTACCTGTCCTACTGGTTTCACCGGGGCTGTCTGCCAGATCAGTAAGTATACAAGACAGTACCTACTTCTCTTGTACCTGTCCTACTGGTTTCAGCGGGTCTGTCTGCCAGATCAGTAAGAATACAAGACAGTACCTACTTCTCTTGTACCTGTCCTCCTGGTTTCAGCGGGGCTGTCTGCCAGATCAGTAAGTATACAAGACAGTACCTACTTCTCTTGTACCCGTCCTACTGGTTTCAGCGGGGCTGTCTGCCAGATCAGTAAGTATACAAGACAGCACCTACTTCTCTTGTACCTGTCCTACTGGTTTCACCGGGGCTGTCTGCCAGATCAGTAAGTATACAAGACAGCACCTACTTCTCTTGTACCTGTCCTCCTGGTTTCACCGGGGCTGTCTGCCAGATCAGTAAGTATACAAGACAGTACTGACTTCTCTTGTACCCGTCCTACTGGTTTCAGCGGGTCTGTCTGCCAGATCAGTAAGTATACAAGACAGCATCTACTTCTCTTGTACCTGTCCTACTGGTTTCAGCGGGGCTGTCTGCCAGATCAGTAAGTATACAAGACAGTACTTACTTCTCTTGTACCCGTCCTACTGGTTTCAGCGGGTCTGTCTGCCAGATCAGTAAGTATACAAGACAGCATCTACTTCTCTTGTACCTGTCCTACTGGTTTCAGCGGGGCTGTCTGCCAGATCAGTAAGTATACAAGACATCACCTACTTCTCTTGTACCCGTCCTACTGGTTTCAGCGGGGCTGTCTGCCAGATCAGTAAGTATACAAGACAGTACCTACTTCTCTTGTTCCTGTCCTACTGGTTTCAGCGGGTCTGTCTGCCAGATCAGTAAGTATACAAGACAGCACCTACTTCTCTTGTACCTGTCCTCCTTGTTTCAGCGGGGCTGTCTGCCAGATCAGTAGGTATACAAGACAGCACCTACTTCTCTTGTACCTGTCCTACTGGTTTCAGCGGGGCTGTCTGCCAGATCAGTAAGTATACTAGACATCACCTACTTCTCTTGTACCAGTCCTACTGGTTTCAGCGGGGCTGTCTGCCAGATCAGTAAGTATACAAGACAGTACCTACTTCTCTTGTTCCTGTCCTACTGGTTTCAGCGGGTCTGTCTGCCAGATCAGTAAGTATACAAGACAGCACCTACTTCTCTTGTACCTGTCCTCCTGGTTTCAGCGGGGCTGTCTGCCAGATCAGTAAGTATACAAGACAGCACCTACTTCTCTTGTACCCGTCCTACTGGTTTCAGCGGGGCTGTCTGCCAGATCAGTAAGTATACAAGACAGCACCTACTTCTCTTGTACCCGTCCTACTGGTTTCACTGGGTCTGTCTGCCAGATCAGTAAGTATACAAGACAGTACCTACTTCTCTTGTTCCTGTGCTACTGGTTTCAGCGGGTCTGTCTGCCAGATCAGTAAGTATACAAGACAGCACCTACTTCTCTTGTACCTGTCCTACTGGTTTCAGCGGGTCTGTCTGCCAGATCAGTAAGTATACAAGACAGCACCTTCTTCTCTTGTACCCGTCCTACTGGTTTCACCGGGGCTGTCTGCCAGATCAGTAAGTATACAAGACAGTACCTACTTCTCTTGTACCCGTCCTACTGGTTTCACCGGGGCTGTCTGCCAGATCAGTAAGTATACAAGACAGCACCTACTTCTCTTGTACCCGTCCTACTGGTTTCAGCGGGGCTGTCTGCCAGATCAGTAAGTATACAAGACATCACCTACTTCTCTTGTACCCGTCATACTGGTTTCACCGGGGCTGTCTGCCAGATCAGTAAGTATACAAGACATCACCTACTTCTCTTGTACCCGTCATACTGGTTTCACCGGGGCTGTCTGCCAGATCAGTAAGTATACAAGACAGCACCTACTTCTCTTGTACCCGTCCTACTGGTTTCAGCGGGGCTGTCTGCCAGATCAGTAAGTATACAAGACATTACCTACTTCTCTTGTACCCGTCATACTGGTTTCACCGGGGCTGTCTGCCAGATCAGTAAGTATACAAGACAGCACCTACTTCTCTTGTACCCGTCCTACTGGTTTCAGCGGGGCTGTCTGCCAGATCAGTAAGTATACAAGACATCACCTACTTCTCTTGTACCCGTCCTACTGGTTTCAGCGGGGCTGTCTGCCAGATCAGTAAGTATACAAGACAGCACCTACTTCTCTTGTACCCGTCCTATTGGTTTCAGCGGGGCTGTCTGCCAGATCAGTAAGTATACAAGACAGTACCTACTTCTCTTGTTCCTGTCCTACTGGTTTCAGCGGGTCTGTCTGCCAGATCAGTAAGTATACAAGACAGCACCTACTTCTCTTGTACCTGTCCTCCTGGTTTCAGCGGGGCTGTCTGCCAGATCAGTAAGTATACAAGACAGTACCTACTTCACTTGTACCCGTCCTACTTGTTTCAGCGGAGCTGTCTGCCAGATCAGTAAGTATACAAGACAGCACCTACTTCTCTTGTACCCGTCCTACTGGTTTCAGCGGGTCTGTCTGCCAGATCAGTAAGTATCCAAGACAGCACCTACTTCTCTTGTACCCGTCCTACTGGTTTCAGCGGGGCTGTCTGCCAGATCAGTAAGTATACAAGACAGTACCTACTTCTCTTGTTCCTGTCCTACTGGTTTCAGCGGGTCTGTCTGCCAGATCAGTAAGTATACAAGACAGCACCTACTTCTCTTGTACCTGTCATCCTGGTTTCAGCGGGGCTGTCTACCAGATCAGTAAGTATACAAGACAGTACCTACTTCTCTTGTACCCGTCCTACTGGTTTCAGCGGGGCTGTCTGCCAGATCAGTAAGTATACAAGACAGCACCTACTTCTCTTGTACCCGTCCTACTGGTTTCAGCGGGGCTGTCTGCCAGATCAGTAAGTATACAAGACAGCACCTACTTCTCTTGTACCTGTCCTCCTGGTTTCAGCGGGACTGTCTGCCAGATCAGTAAGTATACAAGACAGCACCTTCTTCTCTTGTACCCGTCCTACTGGTTTCAGCGGGACTGTCTGCCAGATCAGTAAGTATACAAGACAGCACCTACTTCTCTTGTACCCGTCCTACTGGTTTCAGCGGTGCTGTCTGCCAGATCAGTAAGTATACAAGACAGCACCTACTTCTCTTGTACCTGTCCTACTGGTTTCAGCGGGGCTGTCTGCCAGATCAGTAAGTATACAAGACAGCACCTACTTCTCTTGTACCTGTCATCCTGGTTTCAGCGGGGCTGTCTACCAGATCAGTAAGTATACAAGACAGCACCTACTTCTCTTGTACCCGTCCTACTGGTTTCAGCGGGTCTGTCTGCCAGATCAGTAAGTATACAAGACAGTACCTACTTCTCTTGTACCCGTCCTACTGGTTTCAGCGGGACTGTCTGCCAGATCAGTAAGTATACAAGACAGCACCTTCTTCTCTTGTACCCGTCCTACTGGTTTCAGCGGGGCTGTCTGCCAGATCAGTAAGTATACAAGACAGCACCTACTTCTCTTGTACCCGTCCTACTGGTTTCAGCGGGTCTGTCTGCCAGATCAGTAAGTATACAAGACAGTACCTACTTCTCTTGTACCCGTCCTACTGGTTTCAGCGGGACTGTCTGCAAGATCAGTAAGTATACAAGACAGTACCTACTTCTCTTGTACCCGTCCTACTGGTTTCAGCGGGACTGTCTGCCAGATCGGTAAGTATACAAGACAGCACCTACTTCTCTTGTACCCGTCCTACTGGTTTCAGCGGGGCTGTCTGCCAGATCAGTAAGTATACAAGACAGCACCTACTTCTCTTGTACCCGTTCTACTGGTTTCAGCGGGGCTGTCTGCCAGATCAGTAAGTATACAAGACAGCACCTACTTCTCTTGTACCTGTCCTACTGGTTTCAGCGGGGCTGTCTGCCAGATCAGTAAGTATACAAGACAGCACCTACTTCTCTTGTACCTGTCCTACTGGTTTCAGCGGGGCTGTCTGCCAGATCAGTAAGTATACAAGACAGTACCTACTTCTCTTGTTCCTGTCCTACTGGTTTCACCGGGGTTGTCTGCCAGATCAGTAAGTATACAAGACAGTACCTACTTCTCTTGTACCTGTCCTACTGGTTTCAGCGGGGCTGTCTGCCAGATCAGTAAGTATACAAGACAGTACCTACTTCTCTTGTACCCGTCCTACTGGTTTCAGCGGGTCTGTCTGCCAGATCAGTAAGTATACAAGACAGCACCTACTTCTCTTGTACCCGTCCTACTGGTTTCACTGGGTCTGTCTGCCAGATCAGTAAATATACAAGACAGTACCTACTTCTCTTGTACCTGTCCTCCTGGTTTCAGCGGGGCTGTCTGCCAGATCAGTAAGTATACAAGTCAGCACCTACTTCTCTTGTACCTGTCCTACTGGTTTCAGCGGGGCTGTCTGCCAGATCAGTAAGTATACAAGACAGCACCTACTTCTCTTGTACCTGTCCTACTGGTTTCAGCGGGGCTGTCTGCCAGATCAGTAAGTATACAAGACAGCACCTACTTCTCTTGTACCTGTCCTACTGGTTTCAGCGGGGCTGTCTGCCAGATCAGTAAGTATACAAGACAGCACCTACTTCTCTTGTACCTGTCCTACTGGTTTCAGCGGGGCTGTCTGCCAGATCAGTAAGTATACAAGACAGCACCTACTTCTCTTGTACCTGTCCTACTGGTTTCAGCGGGGCTGTCTGCCAGATCAGTAAGTATACAAGTCAGCACCTACTTCTCTTGTACCTGTCCTCCTGGTTTCACTGGGTCTGTCTGCCAGATCAGTAAATATACAAGACAGTACCTACTTCTCTTGTACCTGTCCTCCTGGTTTCAGCGGGGCTGTCTGCCAGATCAGTAAGTATACAAGACAGCACCTACTTCTCTTGTACCCGTCCTACTGGTTTCAGCGGGGCTGTCTGCCAGATCAGTAAGTATACAAGACAGTACCTACTTCTCTTGTACCCGTCCTACTGGTTTCAGCGGGGCTGTCTGCCAGATCAGTAAGTATACAAGACAGTACCTACTTCTCTTGTACCTGTCCTCCTGGTTTCAGCGGGGCTGTCTGCCAGATCAGTAAGTATACAAGTCAGCACCTACTTCTCTTGTACCCGTCCTACTGGTTTCAGCGGGGCTGTCTGCCAGATCAGTAAGTATACAAGACAGTACCTACTTCTCTTGTACCTGTCCTACTGGTTTCAGCGGGGCTGTCTGCCAGATCAGTAGGTATACAAGACAGCACCTACTTCTCTTGTACCCGTCCTACTGGTTTCAGCGGGGCTGTCTGCCAGATCAGTAAGTATACAAGACAGTACCTACTTCTCTTGTACCCGTCCTACTGGTTTCAGCGGGGCTGTCTGCCAGATCAGTAAGTATACAAGACAGTACCTACTTCTCTTGTACCCGTCCTACTGGTTTCAGCGGGGCTGTCTGCCAGATCCGTAAGTATACAAGACAGTACCTACTTCTCTTGTACCCGTCCTACTGGTTTCAGCGGGGCTGTCTGCCAGATCAGTAAGTATACAAGACAGCACCTACTTCTCTTGTTCCTGTCCTCCTTGTTTCAGCGGGGCTGTCTGCCAGATCAGTAAGTATACAAGACAGCACCTACTTCTCTTGTACCTGTCCTACTGGTTTCAGCGGGGCTGTCTGCCAGATCAGTAGGTATACAAGACAGCACCTACTTCTCTTGTACCTGTCCTACTGGTTTCAGCGGTGCTGTCTGCCAGATCAGTAAGTATACAAGACAGCACCTACTTCTCTTGTACCCGTCCTACTGGTTTCACTGGGTCTGTCTGCCAGATCAGTAAATATACAAGACAGTACCTACTTCTCTTGTACCTGTCCTCCTGGTTTCAGCGGGGCTGTCTGCCAGATCAGTAAGTATACAAGTCAGCACCTACTTCTCTTGTACCCGTCCTACTGGTTTCAGCGGGGCTGTCTGCCAGATCAGTAAGTATACAAGACAGCACCTACTTCTCTTGTACCCGTCCTCCTGGTTTCACCGGGGCTGTCTGCCAGATCAGTAAGTATACAAGACAGTACCTACTTCTCTTGTACCTGTCCTACTGGTTTCACTGGGTCTGTCTGCCAGATCAGTAAATATACAAGACAGTACCTACTTCTCTTGTACCTGTCCTCCTGGTTTCAGCGGTGCTGTCTGCCAGATCAGTAAGTATACAAGACAGCACCTACTTCTCTTGTACCCGTCCTCCTGGTTTCAGCGGTGCTGTCTGCCAGATCAGTAAATATACAAGACAGTACCTACTTCTCTTGTACCTGTCCTCCTGGTTCCAGCGGGGCTGTCTGCCAGATCAGTAAGTATACAAGTCAGCACCTACTTCTCTTGTACCCGTCCTACTGGTTTCAGCGGGGCTGTCTGCCAGATCAGTAGGTATACAAGACAGTACCTACTTCTCTTGTACCCGTCCTACTGGTTTCAGCGGGGCTGTCTGCCAGATCAGTAAGTATACAAGACAGCACCTACTTCTCTTGTACCCGTCCTACTGGTTTCAGCGGGGCTGTCTGCCAGATCAGTAAGTATACAAGACAGCACCTACTTCTCTTGTACCTGTCCTCCTGGTTTCAGCGGTGCTGTCTGCCAGATCAGTAAGTATACAAGACAGCACCTACTTCTCTTGTACCCGTCCTACTGGTTTCACTGGGTCTGTCTGCCAGATCAGTAAATATACAAGACAGTACCTACTTCTCTTGTACCTGTCCTCCTGGTTTCAGCGGTGCTGTCTGCCAGATCAGTAAGTATACAAGACAGCACCTACTTCTCTTGTACCCGTCCTACTGGTTTCACATGGTCTGTCTGCCAGATCAGTAAATATACAAGACAGTACCTACTTCTCTTGTACCTGTCCTCCTGGTTTCAGCGGGGCTGTCTGCCAGATCAGTAAGTATACAAGACAGCACCTACTTCTCTTGTACCCGTCCTACTGGTTTCAGCGGGGCTGTCTGCCAGATCAGTAGGTATACAAGACAGCACCTACTTCTCTTGTACCTGTCCTCCTGGTTTCAGCGGGGCTGTCTGCCAGATCAGTAAGTATACAAGACAGCACCTACTTCTCTTGTACCTGTCCTACTGGTTTCAGCGGGTCTGTCTGCCAGATCAGTAAGTATACAAGACAGCACCTACTTCTCTTGTACCTATTTTCACCGGGGTACATACAGGATATCAACTAGGTATCCACCACATAGTATCCGGTGCTAAAACATTTCCTGAGCTTGTGCGAGAATATACTGATATTTAGCAAAGAGTGTCAATGGCAGGAATATGATATTCTCTTTATTACCTTTACCGATGCACATTTATAAGATATGCATAAAATGGACACGAGAAAATGATATAATTACGTGAATATTATGAGGAATAACTCCTTTATCATATTGAATGTAAACTTACGTTTTGGTGGAGGCATAAATGCATAGAAATGTGTGAAAATTATGAGTTGCGACGCTTGCCGCTAGAGCGTTCATGTCCGACACGCTAACACGAGGTAAACAAAGGGAGATAACAACTCATACTGAAACGACCGCTAAAACTACAATAATGATTAGCACATTGGTCAAAGGGAAGTAACTCCACTTAGAAAGAAGAGTACATAAACTCTCAAATGTCATTACGTGACATGACACCTAGGTTTCAAAATCAAGGAATACACTCAAAATCATGTATATAGTGGAGCAGAATATCCACATTTAGAATACGACGTCGTAGACGAACTATGACGTCAAACCATTGTTCATGAACGTGACGTCACACTGGTAAAGTGATAGTTTGCTCTACGGCATAAACATGAAGCCCGACATGACTGCTCTACAGGTATAAAGTCTAGGGGTGATAGATAATTCTTTGGAGAAAATCTTGTAAATCATGTTTTCAGATTTAGAATATTAATTACTGCACAACATTAGTATAATTTCAATGTTTATAATGCTACGTCTTTGACTGATTATTAAGACTTATAGTTTCATGGCCGTGTCATCCCATGCTTGTTCCAGACGCTGACAACTGTAATAGTAACCCGTGTCAAAATGGCGGAGTGTGTGTTGATGGTGCGGACGAATTTGAGTGCGTGTGTCCTGAAGGAACAACTGGTGACACCTGTGATGATGGTGAGTCAGTCATGTGGGGTGCTTTGAGAATGTCTTTCTTTGGAACGACGCATCATATTACATGTATTGAGGGGGTGGCAGAGTGTCCTCTTAGTACCCGGAAGACTGAGGTTTGATTCCCAGCGTCAACCAAAAGATGGGTGTTGTTGCTGACTTCTTAACATCATAGGGACAGAACAAGGAATTAACTGGC